>VOQK01037015.1:0-18984 GCA_015052645.1 Benitochromis conjunctus
GGACACTACAGCGGTCACTTCAGTGGACACCACAGTAGACACTACAGTGGACACTACAGTGGACAGTACAGTGGACGCTACAGTGGACACTACAGTGGTCACTACAGTGGTCACTACAGTGGACACTACAGTGGTCACTACAGTGGACACTACAGTGGTCACTACAGTGGTCACTACAGTGGTGACTACAGTAGACACTACAGTAGACACTACAGTGGTGACTACAGTGGACACTACAGTGGTCACTACAGTGGACACTACAGTGGTCACTACAGTGGACACTACAGTGGTGACTACAGTGGTCACTACAGTGGACACTACAGTAGAGACTACAGTGGTGACTACAGTAGACACTACAGTGGACACTACAGTAGACACTACAGTGGTGACTACAGTAGACTTTACAGTAGACACTACAGTGGTCACTACAGTGGTCACTACAGTAGACACTACAGTGGTCACTACAGTGGACACTACAGTGGACACTACAGTGGTCACTACAGTGGTCACTACAGTGGACACTACAGTGGTCACTACAGTGGTCACTACAGTGGACACTACAGTGGACAGCTATTCAAAGGCTGTTTTCTTGTACTTGTGTCAGTGCTGATGGTATACTTGCACATAAACCACTATATTGGACACTGATGTGTCACTCCATACCAAACTCATAAGTCAAAACGTATGCTGTCCACCTAAGTGGACATGTAGAAAACTCTTTGAAAAGTAAAAAAAATGAAGTTCAGAAATCTTTTTTTCATGCCTAAAGATGAATAAAAGTACTTAATAAAAAAATCTTGATTGCGGTTGTAATTATTCATGCATGACAGGGTTAAAATAGCTGACGCTATAATTATTATAGCCAAATTCATTCATTGTCATTCCAGACTGCAGCGTTTCACGGCACCTTTCAGAAATAGTATTATAAAATGCCAAAATTTAAAATCCAGTCCTGTTACCTCTGGCATCCCATAGTCATGTGAATATTTCCCAGATACTCTGACTCAAAAGATTGTGCCATTTTTCCTTATAACACTGCGAATAACTAAACCATGTTTGGCCAGAACCAGGAGCGTTTAGAAAAAGCTGCTTGATGTCATTTTTGAAACCCAAACAGAGCCCAGGACTTCCAGGTGTCCAGATTCTTTCTGTCAAGCATCACCTCCCTACCTGAGATATGAGACTGAAGTCAGTTACTATTATTTTAGCATTTCAATCAAATGGTCCCCTTAAGAGAAACAAAATGCTAGAGACGCATGGAAAACTTGCATTACCAACCCTCTCACTGTAAATGTCTGCCTTCTGTGTCCTTGAGCAGATACGTAGTGAAAGGCCAGGGCGTGTAAATGTGTAAACTAATGGATTTTCTTATACTGAACTAGAGATATGTAAAAACATTACAGGAGCAAAGGGTAAAAGATTATCTAACCTCCAACACAACCTAAAACTTTTCATCCTTGTGAAACATTTAACGAGAGTCAGGAGGGAAAAGACTCGTTGTTTATTTTGCTCGAGGTGGCAAGATAAACACTGTCACAAGATCAGCGTGATACAAGGTGCTTTTATTCACCAGATAAATAAATCTATTGACCGATAACCTTGTAATTATTTAATAGTGCTAAGACACAGATGGCTGTGGCCCAGAGACACCGAATCAGAAGACACGAGACGATGTTTTCTTTTTGGTTGCTCTGTGTTTGAGCGAGCATCGGGAAGAGCTTAACGAGAGGCAATAAGAAAAGACGGCATCTATGCACACTTGGTGAACAGCTACAATCGTGACTTGATTCATTCTGATGTGTTGCAAATTTAAAAGATAACGCGCGCCGTGTCGACGAGCTCCGCGGTCACTTGTGAAACCCTTAGCTCCGCTGAGTGAGGATTTCACAAATGGGACAACAGTGTCTTCATGTCAAAACAATGGGGAAACCATTGTTTGACTTTGACGTGCTTTTTAACTCCCACAACAGAGGAAAATACACTTCAATACTTCAACTAGTGCAACGGCTGCATTGGAAAATCCAATTATGTGCTCACACGAATCTCAGAGGAAAGCTGTGTAATTACTTTCTTTGAGTCACATCAAACACGATGTGGAAAACTTTGTTAATTTATTAAAGTCAACAGTGGAATTGTATTTGTTTTCATTGCACATTATTAATGTAATACCAGGCAAATGTTTTCCACACAGCATGGCGCAAGTCACTCATGCACTGCAAATTACAAGAGCGCTAGATGTGGGCAACAACGGCAGCCAAATAATTAATTTGTCACTTGGACTGATGCATCAGAAGAGGGCACGTTGGAAACACTCTGCTTTTCCACTGTCTTCTATAACATTATGTGTTTTGGCTCCTCCAGTAACAGTTTCCATTCACTTCAGCTGAATGGACTCACTTTGATGGTGAAGATGTGCTCACAGCGCTCGAGCTATCAAGCTAATTAAGTAACATGCTTTTCACTGAGTTCATGCAGTAGAAAAAGTCTAGCCCACTAAATGAAAGGAAGAAATGATCTTACAAGTCATTTTACGTGTTACCATAACTACCAATAAATAAACAAACAAACACATGAATGATATTGACATGCAGAATAACACATGTTGCACTGCACCTCTGAGTGATGTCACACACAAGCAGCAAGTGCAGTGGAATGCCAATCACATGGCTGGAAGGAAGGAGGCGTGACACTTAGCATTTGATATAAAAAATGAAAAAACCAGCCTGGATCTGTCCAGCTGATGTTCATCTCTTACACATCTGGCTATTACAAAAGCAGCTGTGACGTCCTGAAGTATTCACTGATTTTCATGGAGTATCGTGTATAAAGTCAACCTAATTAATAAGGCATTGCAGATTTTTCGCCTTATTTCTCCGTGTCTGTGTCATCTATACAGAAGCAGCCCTTTGGAAAACTGAAATGACCAAAAACAAAAGCTGAAATCGCTCTCAAAGAAAACATTACTCGACTGAAGCATTCCTGTAATGTAAAAAGTTTTACTGTACGGTCCACGATGACTCAGGCGAATGCATAGAAAGTGCCAGTGCACGGGACAGTCCACATGCATGCCTGATTTCTATAGCAAAACTGTTTGCTCCTCCGTTTGCATGCAGAGGCCAAGAACAACACGCTCCAGCTGGAGGCGCGAGGAAAAGTGGGCTGGAAGGGATTTGAAAGGTACGTGCAGCTGACTGAAGAAGCACTCCCCTCAAATGGTTTATACCCAAGAAGGATCTCTCCATAACATGTTCACGACGTGTTGGCGACGCGTGCTCGTCCTGAAATCAACGCAGCTCTTTTTCCACTGCAAAAGGAAGACTTCACTGGGGGTAAATTAACTGAAGCAGCCGCATGCAACGGAAAGGAAACTCACGTGGTGAATTAGCGGCGAGAGAAGCTGTGACTTTCTCACTCTAGAGGCTGACTAACGTTTTTCTTCCATGTGGTTGTCTGAGGCTCATGGTTCATTCAGAGCTCTGACTGCATGTGTCATTACAGAACACGGCAGCACGTTCTTCATATTAATAGATGCACTCTGAAAGACGCCTGATTTTGTTTCAATATATCTGACAAATTTGAGCGTGCGTGACACAGAAACAGTGCACCTTCAAAGCTTTCACGGCTTTTGTGACTCTCTCCACTTTGCACATGAGACAGACTCGCTCTGCTTCTTTGTGCGGACACAGTTTGACCAGCGTCTCTGGACATTAAACCACTTTTCACCCCGTGTGTGTTTCACATAAATATTCGCCTGCTTTAGGCGCAGCTGACACGCTCTGCGAGATGATGAATGCATGCGTTTGAATTGGTGCCAAACGTACAGATGCAATTAATTCACTGCTGCTTTTCTTGTTTTTGTAGGTGGAGGGCTGTGTGTGTATATCTGTGTATGTATGTGAGCATGTGTGTATCTATATTTCTGGTCCAGACAAGGAGGAATTGCAACTCTAACCACTGAGCTTAGGTCATCTGCCTTTTCCAGACCACAGCACAGTAGAAGACTCTACACCTGTCAAACTAGCCCTCTGGCAAAGCTGTACCCCTTCCCCAGATTACATCAGCCACAAAGCTGAATGTCCTCCTGCTTTTACAAAACGTCGCTGTGAAGCACTCCAAAGAAAATCCCACAGTCATTTCAGCAGGCTCTTGATTTTCTGGATGTGGAGGAACAATACCCTTCTGTCGTAATTTGGCCTTAAGAACAAAAGCGCCGAAATGAAGTCGAGCTAATGGTGGTGAGGTCACTGCTTGGTTACTAGCCACTGTATCCTCAACGAGAGCCAGGTGGCTTCCAGCCAAACAACACCTATTTCTTTATACATACATGACACAACCTGCCTCGGCTCTCGTCAGTGACGCATCGCGAACATGTGTGGGTGTGTGCCAGCAAGCATCTCTGCACATATGAGTTTTATATGCAACAGCGTCCAGAGGCCAGGCATAGGAGAGGAAGGCTGAGTCACAGGATCTAAGGCCTCGCAGGAAGACAGCAGCGTGATCTAAGACATGCTCGGCCAGGCCCCCGCACACCAACGATGAGTTATTGCTCCGCTGCGATCCTCAGCCAGCACCTCCACCCCAAAGATATACTGCAGCACATACTCCATCTCCTCTCTCTGGTCTGGAGTAGCAAGAGAGGGCCGCCAGATTCACCTCCGCACGGGGCAAATAAACAGGTGAACCTGGGGGGAATTTTTGTCAGATTGATGGCAACTGCCGTTCCTCTTGTTCTGCTAGAGCAAAAGGTCAGAAGGTGTGTGCTAATGGCAGGATGTAGAAACAGGCTGCTGTTGCTCAACAAAAGCATTAATAACTGCTATGAGAGCAGCTCAGGACTAGCTGCATAAGGTCTTTACTTTCTTCCTGAGTAATAGCGAGGAATTACTTTTACAGACGTGCTGTTGCTTCACACAGTTTCACAGACATATGTAAATGTACCTCTGAAAACCAAAAACGAACGCTAAATAAGAAGTCCAGCCGAATCCCAACACTCTAGCTGTCACCTCCGTCAAAACAGCCACCGAGAGGCAATTTCTCTAAATGTTTAAACACGCAGACGAGAATAATAGCAAGTGCAGGGTAGAGAAAAGCCATTTGAACGCAGTCGCACAAACTGAACGGGCTGTGCTGCTCTGCCGACCACAGCAGATTGGAGAGCAGGAGCGGAGAGAATATGGAAACAGGGAGCGGCTCTGAGGGGAACTAACCAGCGAGCGTGGCTGAAGAAGGAGACGGAGTGACAAAAGGAGCCCAAATTAAGTGGCTGACTGCTCCCCTTACGTTTAAAAATGTTTTCTTTCCCTTTAGCCTGGGGTGGTGCCTCTTCACAGATATGCATTTCTTGAGACATTTTCCACTTGTAGGTCGGAGAGCTTGTTGTTGTATTCTTGTTGTATCAACATGTAATTTCACTTCCTCTGCCACCTTCCTATCAGTTTGACAGATCACTCTGTGCACTGAGACAGGAAAGGCAAACAGCGCTGACAAAACAGCACAGAATGAGACGCTCTGCGACGTGCTCGTGCTGCAGGGATCAATAATAGTGCCACCACGATATGACTGTACGGCCACGGTGGAGACCACACAAGTGTGTCGGTCAGTGACACTGCACGCAGTTCTGCATGTTAACGGCTAACGTCGCAAATAAGCAACTCTCTGCATTAGTCTTTTCAGTTTACGAGCTCATCGAGTCAGAGAAGTGACATTGGTGGTTAGCTACGTCAAACACACACATGTGGTATAGCACAGAGTCGTTGTCACTACACTGGGTTTAACTGTTTCTCTTCAGCATTTGTCATGCTTGAAGTGCTTTAAGTATGCTGACATTGTCAGCAAGTGCAGTCAAGTTAGAAGCTGGCCAACGGAGGAAAGCCTGTTAATGAATACGTTAATAAGTGAAGTAAGACATCCGCTATGCCACGGTAACAAATTTATGAATGGAAACTGGAGGAATCTCTCGGGAAGTGCTTCTTTGCAAAGACCCAGTCGCCAGCATGTGCGAGCATTAAAGAGGTCTGCAGTGTTCCTGCATGCCACGTTAATGGCACTGCGCTCGAGCTCTTTTAGTCCGTATTAGCAGGGATTGGAGTGATGCCACATTATCTCCCACCGCTGGCTAAAGTATGATGAAGCAACCAAGAAGCACAGACAACCCAAGGCGAAGCCATGATTGGTGGCAGAGTGGCTTCTACTGATGGTTTTGGCACAGATCATCAGCCATGCAGTGCCCACAACCCCCTCTGCACCCCATGCAGGGACTGCCAAGGGCTGTCCCAGCCTCCCCTGCCCCCTTTCCCCAGAGAGGACCACGCTTCTCCACTCTGTCATTCACTGACTTTGTGGCCAGGCCCCGTGCTCTGCCTTGCCACTTTACATTTAAAGGAGAGCAAGGCGGTAGAAATGTGCACTGCAGATGGTAGAAATTACTTAGCTCACTTAACTTCAGAGATATTTTTTTCCTTTTTCTTCTCTCTCTCTCCCTTTTCCACAAATTACTCCAAGACTGGGGAAATTGATAGATTCCTTGTGCACGTTGGCTTTTGATTTGTACAAGGAGGACGTTTTTTCTTCGGCAATCCCATCCTGATATCAATTTAGCTGGCTCTATGGCTTTGGGATAGGTTAGCATGCCTTCAAACGAACACCAGAATGTTGGGGAAAAGCCTAAAAGCCAGACGTTTGCTTTAAACCCAAGACCAACACTGAACATTTTGACTCTGGAGAGACTCGTTTTTCCTTGAGAAGAAGCTGAATTTGCTTTCCAGGGAACGTCTGGCCTCATGCATATCACACGTGTAATGTTGAGACGTCCTCTGGGGTAAAACATGTCAGCTAGCTTCATAGGAACATTTACATGTGGCCATATACTGTCGAAGAAAAGGAGCGAGGGAGGTGATTTACTTCCCATGTGTTTCGGTTAGCGTTGGTCGATGTGAACTGCAGCCTCCATTTTCCATCTGTGCACTTCTTTGATGCTGTTTTCACCTCTTATTTCCTGTCCCTTATAACCTCTTTATGTCTCCTGCGCCTTTCTATCAATACCTTTTTTTCCAGAAGGGGTATTTATGAGTTAGTGATACATGCAAATAAAATAAATAGGTCTTACTCATAAGTTAAATATACATTTGCACTTTATTAATGTAACTATAACCCTCATCCTAAGTGCATCAACGACAGAAAGATGCAGAAAGAAAGTGTTTTTTTTATTTGACCGTTTTTAAATATGTAACAAACAATGACGTAAAAACTGCAGATGAAAACTATAATTTTGTAGCTCCTGTCTAAACATCAGGATTCCTGCTGCTGTACCAGCAACCCTGCAGTAAAGTTCACTGCGCATGGTTTGTAGTACAGCGAGGTCGGGGTCACAGAGGTCAGCCACATGCAGCTCTAATACCCATTTTCAGCAGCTCTTTCCACCAGTTACATTAAAATGAATACAAAAATAACCAACATTTTGTTTTTATAAAAAATGCCTAGCTTATACACAGAATTTATTTTCAAATGTTTTGATGTGTGCCCTGTAGTCTTTCTCATTGATTTGTTTGCTGGGTAAGCGTCAGTAAAAGTCATACGCACAAACACTGGTAGCGCTTCACGGTGATTCTGCTTCAGAGTAGTCGGCCAGTGTTAGCAGCCAACGTTAGCTATTTGGTGATCGATCAGTATGCATTTCAGTATCAGCATTTATAACAACTATTACGTGACTCGAGTCACTCAGAGGCACGCCACAACTTCTCTGCTAGCAACACGTGTGTTTGAAACGCTGCAAACCAGCTGATCCGAGCAGAACGGGCCGAGCGTAAACGAGTAAGTAAAAAACATGTGAGTGAAATGTGTTTATGATCCGTCTGTCTGAAAGAAGAAAACTATCGGTCCAATATCAGACTTTTTAAATCAACCAATCAAAAGTGCTGCATCAGCTGGGCTCTAAAAGCATGTTATGTTCAAGGGAGGTCCAAATAACATAATGAGTCAACTGCAGAGCAGTCACAGTGGGTAAAAGGTTTGAATTACTGAAGGTGACACTCAAATTTAGACATAATCATCAGTTTCGCCGTCACCGTGAGGCACAAATATATTTCTTTGGTCAAAAATGACTCAAAAACAGCTCCGTTGATAGGAGACATTGCCTTTGGAAAAGGTGTTTTTACAACAACAACAATAAAAACAACAATAAAAGCATAATCTATTTAAATCATTTCTGAAGTATTAATTGCATTCAAAAAACAAGTTCAGTATTAACGGGGGGAGTTACGTAGACCGCTGTTTGTAGATCCGGGCAGTGCGACAGGAAGTGCCAGGCAGGAACCTGTTCAGTGTTTTGTCACTGTCATGAGTCCTTCATGTCACGCTCAACAGCGCGTTTATGGTCATTATTCAAAAGCTTTCACTGCACAGCATGTTTATAATGGACCCATGCTTCCTACAGGGCGTGACCTCGTGTGTGGTCAGGACGCGCTCTGTATCTCGTGGAGCCCACGGGTATTCAAACGGGTCCAAATTCAGTTATGGCATTCCCAGGCCTCACGGTCCCGTACACGTACGAATGAGGACCAACAAAAATCTTCTGCACTGTTGCAACTCAGTCTAATTAATCTTGGAGGAGAATTTTGAGCTGATCTTGTTTTCTCTGCCAGCTGTTACCTTGCATCATGTAAGTGATATTACTCAAAGCTTCAGAGAGATCCAAACCCTTCTGTTTTTATAATACTTTGCTTTTTTCCTGTATGTTGTCCAACACAGCCCATTTCTGACTCAAAAAGGTCTTTGTCTGGCTAATTACAGAGGCAGCTGCAGAGCTCTGAACCAGAGACTGGGAGTTACAGTACTGACAAAACCAATGGGGGAACCTGTGGCTCAGGCCACTGCCTTTCATTGCATTTTCAGCTGTAGTGAAAAGGCATCACCATCCTAAGAGCTAAATTAAAGTATTCATAAAGCTAACATGTTTTCTTTCCATGTCCAGTGCCAAATAAAATCACAGTTCCTTCCTCCTGCTAAACCTTATCGTCCCCTTTGATAGAGAAACTTTTAAGTGATGCCAAGTTCCCCTGTAAATTCAAACATATCAAACGTGTTTGCTGCCAACATTCATTCTATTGTTACACTAAATACAGTACACCGGGAATGAAAGCTCATCCGTGTTAACCGTGAAATCGGCATTACAGCGCTCCATACAACTTGTCAAATGTTCACCATTACCACAGCAAGCATTTAGCCTCACGTGTTCGAGTTTCATAACACTGGAATCCCACCCACACCCAGGAACATCACATCATCCCCCAGAAATGCCTGGGCAAAGACGAATGCTGTGTAGCTGACTGGCTCACCAGGCTGACCAGCTGGCTAACTGGGAGTCACTCTGAGTGTCGTGAACTTTTGTCCCGCCGCTGCTCCCTTTGCTGGCTGCACGAGAGGACTTGGGCGACACCAAACAGGAAGCATTCAACAAGTGGACGCTTTGGATGCTTATCTCACGCCATTCATCAAACCCCCAAAACCAGAGAAGTCTGGACCCGGCTGGTGAAACGAGGCTGTCATCAGAGAGCCATCGCGGGGTTAGATCTGGGCTTCTTCGTACCCTAACAGGGGTTGGTCTCCTCCACCCTACGGCTCTCTCCCCTCCTCCTTTCTCACAGTCTTCAAGGAGCCTGGCTTGGGGTTGATGCTCTTGTGCCAAGTGGTGACAATAAAAAAAGTTACACTTTTAAGCATTCAGCAGATTGCAAGAGCAGCGACCGCAAAAGCTGCTCTAAGAGACTGAACTTATCAGCATCAGGGTGCGCCAGAGTAAGGTCGACCTTACCACTATAGCTGGTAATTACGAGCCAAACCACTACTATCAAAATCAACTTCACATCAACACAGAGAACAGAAAGAAAATCTATTCTGTAGAAGCCGGCCAAGTCATGTGGTCGGGTGCTTAACAGGAAGAAGAACGAGCCGTAGAAAAACTATACAATGCATGACCCCATGTGAAACAGAGAGACTCATTCAATACTATAGGGTTAGTTTACTGAACGTTAACCTTTGAGGCATGATTCAGCTCATGCAAACATCTGGAAATCTGACAGCCGTTCAACCACAGCTGGACTAGAAATACAGTATATTCAAGATAAGAGTAGGCTCCGAAGAAAAACACGCCAAAAACAGTAACAGCATCGCTACAGCAAAGTAAAGCGCTCAGTTGATCAGAAAACAAGCTTTTCATCCTTAAGCTATGATCACAAGCTTTAAGGAGATACCAAAGGAATGCAGATTTCATGATACCCTCCTCGAGCAACTGTAGCAGCAAGAGTGTTTGTGCAAAGCGATGCGCTGCAAAACTTTTTCTACCTCACCACCAAATATTTCAAATAATAAAACAGTTGACTGTAAAAAGGTTAAAGCACATAACGTACCAATTAGAGACAATATGTGTGTCTAAAGAGGCAGATCACGTAAAACCTTAACACCAACCTGAAATAGCAGCTATAATTCAAAAGATAATCTGTTAGTGGGACTCATTAAGTCCTTGCTTTGACTATAAAACCTGGTTTACTAATCAAGCCGGTCAGTGGGAGATAGGAGTTGGCTGTCTAAAGGGGGGGGGAACCTGGCTTAGAGAGCAGACAGTAGGGAGGGCATCGACTTCTTTATGCTATCTAAACAAAAAAGCTCAAGGACACCGCTGAGAAAGGTGCATCTAAGTGGCCGTGCTGGCACAGCGGCCAGACCTGGATGGTCCCCACAAAGGTGGACGGACTGTGCAGCCATTCTAATACAAAGTTACTGACTAACGAGATGTCAGTGTGATATCCGCTGTGGTTCGCAAGCAGCCAGATTCTACAGTGAAAGTTCACAACAGCTGACGCAGCAGAAAGACTGACACTGAACTGCACAGATCTCAGTTGGGATAAGCATCCCTGTTTGTTGCATGGCTGAGCGGTGAGTCACTCGGTGAAGCAGGCCAGCTCCCAGCGGAGGAAACGGCACCACAGAGGGGGAATACGCTTCCATCCAAACTCCATCTCCACGCAGATATTACAACATAAAGTCCAACGCTCTTTCCTGCCTCGGCCGTGCTGACAGACACCTGAAGTTCTGCTGACTGGAGACATCCTGGGACTACTGTCAACGGCTAGACCGGCTAAGGTCAGAGATCTTCAGCTGGGAAAGTTGGCCGGGATGAGTGGACTTTGTAACGCTCACCGCTGTCAGGCATATTCTAGAAAAGAAGGCAGGGATGGACTGAAAGCACACGAGGCCTACAGTCATATTTTCCACTGATATCAAAGCCATATGGCTGGATTTCATGAAATAGTTGAAGCAGTGCACTGCTTCTGGCAGTGTTTAATAGACGCACTGCACACTAATGTGGATGAACAGGCTGGATGTGTTCTGTGGTGATGATGTACAGTATATTATGATGAAAAGATATACAGCGTGTTCACATGTTTACAGGCTATTGTAGACTCGCATGAATGTTGGTCATAAATTTTATAATCACCTGGCACATCTTATCAGACTGCCTGCCATCTTTAAATGAATGCATATGACGGGATAAACAGAGATAAAGCCAGACCTTATCTCGGTTGGACATCAACACCCGCTCAAGACGAAGGCGCTGCACTGATTTTCTTTAAGGCGTGTTTGTAAAGCATCGTATTTCCTCACCTTTTCCTGTCACACATTCTTGCCGCTACACCAATATGTTACACGATCCATGCAAATTTGTGCAGTGATGAGATTTTCTGCTCTGTGAACCAGAACTGTTCATAACCAGCTAGCTAGTGAGAATCAGCAGACCTCGTAAAGAACAACAACATTACCCGGCTCCTCTGGAATGTCAACTTGGACAACATGAAGCAAAGGACACGGGCTCGGCGCACACAGCTCCTACACCGTCTCCCGTTTGTTCGACGCAAAGTTGCTCCTCTCTTTTTCTTTTTAATTGTAATAATCGTGACTTCAAAGACCAGCACAGCTCTGACCTACATACATGTTCAGATTGTAGTGGCTGATGAAAGTGCTTTGTTTAATCACTCTCTCTTTTAATGCAGTCAATGATAATTACACACACAAATGGAGTAATCATCATTATTCGCAAGAGGTTAAACATGTGCATGCACACAGGAGCCATTTCATTATTCCAATAGGCTTTGCATACTGTTAACCCTTCACAACTGTGAAGTGCAGTACCTATAAGAGCACCTAAAAAGGGAGTTATTAAGTTCAGGTTTCAGTTTGGAAGACTGCGCAAATACAGTGTTTAACTGTCCAATTCATACCAAATACTATTTCTGTCTTATTTGTAATTATTATATGACTATGGACAAGAAACCCACTTCGTATGACGGCCATAACATCTGGGGTCCTGCGGCTTTGCTGGGCTTATAATACGGGGTTGTTTCAGATGAAGGAAATTAAAATGTTTAACCCTCATTCTTACTTCACACATTATAAAAGAGCCCACACACGCACATGCAGTATGAATATAAATTTCTGACCAGTTTCGCCACAAAAGAACAAGAACACGGGTAAAGCCAAGTAATATGCCACGGCGACGGCTTGTTGAACGATGCGACCTATACTTGTGCTTAAAGCCGGGTCTGCTGCTGAGGCTGAACTCCTTCACCAATATCATCTGAAAAAAATGCACAGCAGGCACAAAACCACTTCATATATGCGCGTGCGTGTGAGTTTGTACACGTGCACTTGCATCGTGTCCAGTGGCATTACACAGCAGCGTAAATAAGAGGCACTAGTAGACCGTAACTGGAGGAGCAGCGATGCCGTTGTGTGCATGCTTTTGCGGTGTTTGACTCATTTGGAGCCACATGGCGCAGATGTCTGCTTTGGAAAACAAAACCAAAACAGATGAATATGGTAGAAGATGGCAAAACACATGCTGGTGCTTCGTCATGTTGGTCCTCTTGTGCCCCTGATATTACTGCTGCTCTGTGAAAAACAAGCTCACCGCAGATAGCGAGCTTGTTTTTGTGTAATACACTTCATTTCAGAAGAGATTAAAGAAAATGATGACGGCGAAGCATGTCCTCTGACAGAAAATAGACCGTTAACTATAATAAAAGGGGAAGTATGAAGACATCACTACCTTCTGATCCACTATGGAGCACACCAGGTCCTTCACAGCAGACAGCGACAGGTCACTGGCCTCCAGGTTCACTGTCTCTCTGGTCAGTCCGATCTGCAGCAGGAAGGACACCCCATGGAAAGAGCCGCGGGAGTTGGTGGGGCTGGGGGCGCTGTGACTGCCGTTGGACAGCCGTGTGTAGATGGGTCCAGACGGGCTGGACAACGGGCTGGATGGCAAGGACGGGTGGTGCAGATGGACAGAGTGGAGGAAGGCTCGAGGTAAGGATGGGGGAGAGGAGGCAGACATTGGGTTTCTTCCAGTTAAAACGTAAACTTGTGAACAGTGGAGGAATCAGTGAGGGCTGGCAGAAAAAAGTGCAGCGGGGTTTTTGTGGATGAACTCCTGGTAGGGGGAATCTGTGGTCTTCATCAGTAACAGTCAGTTTATTGTCAAAATGATATTGTCCTTTTCAAACTAAGAGGATAACAGCCTATCCCCGAGCTCTGTCACCAAACCGACAGGTGATGGAGAAAAGGTGTGTGAAGAATACGCAAGCCTCTGAAATCACAGCAACAATCTTCATATCCTGGAGTTTTGTTCCCTCTCCTTAGCGAAGTCAGTAATCCACTCTGACCACAGGAAGCCTGTCACCACACACACACACACACACACACACACACACACACACACACACAACTTTTTAACGAGAAGTATTCTCCCATCTGAAAACAGTTGTGAAAAGCATTCAGGGTGTATGAATGAATCAGCTGCTGTCCTTACAGTGTAAAGACTGCTTTGGATTCATTAAGTAGCCGGTTCATTTAATGTTTGTCACAAATGTTTATTCGGAGCTTTTTAAAATAAAATATGAAGTTATTTTTTATTATCTGCGCTGTGTTGGCCTTGCAAGGTTATTAGCAAAGCACGCCCCCAAAGCTAAAACTCTCGTTGCCTTTCATTTTCGTCCTAAATAAACTTAATCTTGTCTAAAAAAAATTAACTATTTAAAAATGTCTCAACTTTTGCTAACTGAGAGAAAGTTGTAAGGAGGCTTTTGTACGCCAGCGCGTAAAACGTCAAAACAACAAGCCAAAAGACGCGCAAAGTCGATAAAGGCTATCACTTGTGTGTTTGTACGGAACCCCACAAACATCTGGAACCGAGGCTTCTGAACATCTGCTCCCCTCCCACTTTCGATTGGCTCGCTGGCAGAACACAACCCGAGCCGAGAATGCCAGCAAAACAAGTTATACAAGCCCCGAATGTGCGCTTTCTGAGAGCGCCGTGTGGCCGCTCAACGCTCCCTCCGGGTACAGTCGGGTTAAAGCCAAACGTCGAGTTAAACGTTTCTTACCGGATACTTTACCTTCGCTCTCGGCGCAGGGCGCTTTTCGGTCCATTGTGAGAGGGCTGAAGAAACTTTTCAACTCCATCAAGTGAGGAACGCGCAGTCGGAACTTTATTCTTCTGCACTTTGTTACGAGTCACACAGAAAGCACTCCGACGCAGCCCGCAGCTCACACACACTTAGTTTTGCAGCGAGTCTCGCTGAGCCGAGCCGCTCCGTGCATTAATTTTCTCTTATCTTTTATTCCAGATTGTAAATTCATGCGCATCTTATTATCCTTCCAGCTGTGACTACTCCCCCTGCTCGATGAGAAAAGAGCAGCGGCCGTCGCTGGGGCTTGGAGTCTTTTTATTAGGTCCGCATAACTGACTTTCCATGTGTGGGGAGGAAAACTTGAACTACATACCATGTGAAGCAATGGCGCCTCCGACCGAGCTCAAACCAGTGCGCATGTGCCTTTTCTTTTCCGTTATTTCAACTTGGTCGTGCCAAAAGAAAAAAAAACTTTACTCCACATGACCCGGATCGAATTGTAATAAATGGCTCTTCAAAGTAGGAAGCAAGAGTCGCAAGGGGACATGAAGGGGTTCATACAAGTCCAGGTTTATTACCTAAACCGTGCTTGTCCGAGGATAAAAGCAACGTTTTCCATGAATAGGTTTACTTTGAAGGGCTTGTTTTGGAAGACAGACCTACTTTTGCAACGAGGCTAATATGTTATCTAACTAATACTCGGAATATTACAGAACAAATTTCAGGAGATTGTCCAACAATCCCACAGCGTTGTGAGATTTTACAAACAGCCTCTCTCTGATCAGGACGCTCAGTTTAAAGAAAGTCAACAGCAGAGAATCTAACAGAAAGCAGCGTTTATTAACAGTAAAAACATAATAAATGCATTAATACTGTGGAAATGTGTGGTCTATTCGCGTCGCCCAGGCCGTGAGGCCCCCGCAGATGTCTTTCACGGTGACATGGTCCACTTCTGATCCACTCATCTCCTCCAGAATCTGCACGGCCTTCTGAGAATCGTTACCCTGCTTGCAGATCACGTAAACTGGAGAGAGAAGCCAGTGAGAGACAAGGACACTCGTGGACTCGTCATGTTCGATTGGTTGAAACACAACGTCAAGTACAAACAGGTGAATATTTAAAATGAAGACGGTGTAAAGTCGGGGCTAAATCTATCTCACTGATTAAAGAACGGCACCAAAATAATGTTTTGAATGTTAATTTCTGTAAAGCAGGCCAGCTGCACCGGCTGGCCGGACGTGTTTTGGAAAAGGGCTCACATAGCAACCCCATTACAACCTGTTAGCTGTCCAAAATAAGCCTCTGGCCCAGCAGCGTGAGACTACACAGTGGCCCCTGAATATGCACAAGTGACTGTACGTGCCCGGTCATTTCAAACAACACACCCATAATGGTGTTTTTGCTGTGTTACCTGGCGGCTGGCAGTCACCTGCCATCTGGTGTTTCAACTGGCTGATTCTCTCCTGGAGTAACTGGAGATGTTCCTTCTTCCTCTCCTCCAGACTCGAGAGTGGAATATCTGGCAGCAATGTAAGGCGAACAGCCACACAGACATGAGGCTCGCACGATTATGGCGCAGTGAGAACGATGTGTGTCAAAGGATACTGAGAGAGAAGGGTAAGTGGCATATATCCACCTCCACCAGAGGGCGTACATCCAACAGGAGATGGGGCTCTGCATCGTCCATTATCGATTTATAATCCTGGAATCGCATTAAAACAGCTCTGAATACACATAAACTACCAGCTGCTACAATTACAGAGGTGTGGCTTCACTTTTTGGCGCAGGGCGTGGATTTATACGTAAGCAGGGAAACCAAAATTACTCATGACTTGTAATTGTAGAGTAATATGAACATTTTAACTGCGTTTCCTTAATTCACAGGAAGCAAAACTGCTTCTAACTGCAGCCCCTCACACAATCTCAACTGCACCCCAATCAATCACGATCCCCATCTCTGTGCTAAACGACTGAGTGGGTTTCAAAGCAGAAACATAAACAGATGCAATCCACACTCCTGCGCTCGGTGCCAAAGGGAACGTGTTATTCTTTCCCATAGAAAACCTACAGGCACATTTTAAGTCATTTCCCATTTGGGGCTGGGTCAGCACCGAGATGTAATCAGTTTATGAATGCGCATGAAAACTGAGAAAATTGTGAGTAATCATATAATAAACAGCACTAAACACAGGGAGTCACGCGATGGCCGACGTTCTGCACCGTATGATCCCTACCTGCACTGTGATCCTCTGCTCTTTGGACAGCAGCTTTAGTTTGCGGCACTGAAAAGACAATTTTCCTACAATTAGGGATCATTATCTGCACTTTTTAAAAATGTCACTTTAATAAAAATCAAGTTGATTTAAGAAACACCTTCAAAAACCAACATTCCTCCGTAAACGGGCATGACCGCAGAAAACGAGGAGCCCCGTGAGTGTCTCTCATGACCAACCTTATCTGTGGCAGCAGATCCACAGAAAGCCTCGTAGTCCACCAGCCGGGTCACGCTGGGCTTTTCTCCACATACTGCACAGCCGGCCTGCTTTGGCCGCAGCCTGATCGACCTGAACCTGGCATCTTGGGCATCAAACATCACCAGCTGCTGGCCACAGGAAGCTGGCACGCCCGGTCAAGGGAAAGGCTACTTACTTCTGAGAAGCACCGCGTTGCTCGATTCAGAGAACAGTGTGGCGCGTCTCCCACTGTACATTAAGAGCCATAGCAACACTCTGGGATTTTGCTGGGAATATGGTGCAACACTTTCCCAGCTGACACATCATGGCGAGGCGTTAGTATCTGTACAACAATGCAACGCAGAAGGCAGGACGGGGCACGTCTATTCTCTCCCGTGACTCTCAGCACAAGAACACGCTAAGCACAACAGCTTCATCAGACAATGGCAAATAAATATTCAACTCGGAGACCGCAGACAAAAATCTTTCCTTTGTTTTATCGGACAAGCACAAAACTCCCCTCCTGTTCATTGCTACAGTGAAGTCCCCGTTCAGCAGCTCATTGTTAATCAATTCTGCTGACTAAGCAAAGAAGCACAATAACTAAACTATATCTAACAAGAAGGTGAAGGAAAAAAAGGATACAGCCCTGTCCAGAGGCAATCTTGAGGACTTCCAAAGCCTGGAAGCAGCCCATCATCCCTGGAACTTCAATACAAGTGAGAAATATTATAAACACGATCGTTTACACCGAGTGTGATCTGTACGACGCTCGTGGCCTCTGTGGAGGTGAGGCAACAAGACTCACCCACTCCTAACACTCCTCCATCAGAGCAGTTGGTCACCGTCTCCGGAGGTGGAGGCACCGGATACAGACATCTGTAGCAGGGGCCTCCACGGTAGTTATACACCGTCAGCTGCAGACACACAACAGATACCGTAAACTGTACCCACTACACCGATGAGGGAAACGGTGGCCTGCCTTCTACCTTACCTGCCCTTCCATTCGTAAGGCGCTCGCTGACACGAGAGGCTTGCCGCTGAGCACGCAGGCGTCGTTCACCAGATAACGAGTGGGGACGTTGTCTGAGCAATCGGCCACGATGTCATATATGAGGTCAGTGAAGTCAAGGTGTCCTCACGGTTCATCAGGCAGACATTACTTACAGTTGCTTCTGAATTTCTCTTCACGTGAGGTGATAAGTAATCACAGGGCTGAATGAGACGTGGCAGAGAGCAGCTATATGACATATTTATGAGTTTACAAGTAGAAGGTCTGTGCGATAGAGGATACTGTTGAATAAGTAGTAAGGCGTTTTCCGGTGAGAGCTGCAGGTGGTAGGGAATGCACTGCACAGTGGAATTTAACCTGCAGAGATAGAGTCACATTCAGCATGTAATCTCCTAAAAGGTCCGTGTCCTGCACAAACAACAGGTTTAATAAGTTAACTGTCCTGCAGCAGCACGAGAGCCACGCTGCTGGTTTAACAAACCGACAAAAAAGCAATGTGTGTGTCCCGACTGTGGCACCGGACCTGTCGGGACCTGCTCGTGCTTCCTTCCTTCTGCCTCCTTATCTTTGCCATCTCGACTACCAACGCACAGCAAAAACAGTCTGACAAACATTACAGTCCCACATCGTGCATGCAAGAAACGCTCATTAAAGAACAATTATTACCAAAGACGCTTCATAAAACTGGGGAACGTGGTAATGTGCTGCACAGCATTAAACCGATGCTTCAGTTCTTTGCTAGTCAGCGAACTGACGCCCTCGTGTGGCCGTAGGTTAAAGACGTGCGTGCTAAACCACAGAAGGCCTACTGTGTGGCAAAAAGGCACAAAAAACAGGCGTCTCTAAAATAACATGTTTACTAAATATTTGTAGACTGGGGTGAAGTACGAACCAAATATAACCTGTGGTGAGACGGGAAAGCGCCGGCGTGCATTATAACGCAGCCCGATGTTTGCAGAAAGCATAAAATACACTCATTATCACAGTTACTGAACATTTACTAATAATAGCCAAATAGTAAGGTCTCTGCTTCTTAGGGGGGGGGGGCATGTTTAGA
>VOQK01037016.1:12337-32008 GCA_015052645.1 Benitochromis conjunctus
AAATATTTCAAAAGCACCAAATTCTCCAAACAGAGATTGTCTTATTGTAATGTGAGCATGTGCCCTGCTGTGACCTGCTCGTTACCTGACGCATGGCATCCTGCTGGCTGTACAGGCATAAAGATCCTATGGCAGCATTTCTCACTGCACTATGGGAATCTGTGCATGCAGTTCTTAGAAGTAAGCCGGGCACGTTTTTCTCCAGCAACAAGGATACGGCTCCATCAACATTTAGCAGGTTTCCCAGGGCGGCACAGCAGTGACGACGTGTGAGGGGATCGGGATCACTGATTAGAGATACCAGCACGGCCACCGTCCTCCTGGCTTCACGTGTCCACCTTCTTTCCTCCTCCTCCTCCTCCATTCTCTGCTCTCTTATTGTTTCCAAATCACTTGCTGCCTCAATATCTGAGTACCTCTGTTTATTTTGATGCTTTCCTATACACCAACTCCCCTTCTCACTGGGTCTATCCATATGCAGCCCAGCTGCAATATAGCCCAACCAGTTCCCAACTGCCCGGCAAGCCACCTGCCGGACAGGCACGCAGGAATCATTGAGACAGTTTATCATGGCTTTGAAAATGTCAGGTTGTAGGGTGTGTTGTGTGAGAGACCTGAATGGATCCAAATTTCCTAAAAATCTACACGTGGCAGCCCTGATCTGCTCATATGAGTGAGCAAGTGCATGCTGCAGCACTGAGGTTTCTACACAAAGCTGAAGGGGCCAGGAAGGACAACGGGCTATCTGAGACAACAGAGTGAGAAGCTCCACAGCAGCTTCCCACAGAATTTCCAGCTGCAGGAGTTCGGGGAGCAGAGAGCTGGCAGTTCTGGTTGGAGGACTCTGATGGCTGGGGGCAGTGAGCTGGTCATCCCAGGATGGCGAGAAAAAGCAAGAAGCTGCTTTTGTGAGGTGGCCGATGGAGCGGTGGGGATCACACAGGAGCAAGCGGCTCAGAAGAGAGAGAGGCAGCTCCAGTAGCTGAAGAGGAAAGGTTTGAATTACCTGCAAAAGCACAAAAACAAACAAACAAATCACACAGACAACTTGTCACACATCAAACAGGCAACAACAAACAACAACACAGTGCTCTCAAAAAAGTACAGACACATCCAGGTGTACAGTACTGCATGCCAGACGCAAAACTAGCGCAAGAGTTATCCTGTGTTGCATCAGAGAATTATGTTTGTCGGCGAGGTCTTTATTGGTGCAAAGTAAGGTCCTAACCTGCAGGAGGCTTGTAACAATACCGCAGCTGTCATACAACTGGAGAACTGTGGACATGGTGTGCAAAGGCAGGTCCAGGGCGAATGGAAAACATAACAAGTGGCAGCTCAGTGTGGATAAAGTGTTGTGACTCAGATCCACCCTGGGTCTCCCAGGATTGCCCTTGGCAAACAAATGAGGACTGTAGGGTATAAAAGATGCTATTGTTAGCTCCAGGCGTCGTAGCTGATTTGTAATGCAAATGAAAATGCAGTTTAATTAAGACGTCTCAACACTAACCAGTCGATGCCCAGCAGGCGGCCAAGAGCGTACACACATTCTGATCCATCATCGCAAAACAGAGGAATGCACAAATATGGATCTTTGATGAAGACAAACAGCAAAGCAGAGAGAAAGGAATACAGCCCTGTAACACACACACACGCACGAACACCCACACACACACACACACACACACACAAAGAAGTAAAGTTTGTTTTTTTCATTAGAAGTGTTTTCAGACATCGTGGTTTCATAGGATGAGTATAATTACCATTTGCTGAACAGAAGTCAGAGTCTGATGTTGCACCTCTGAGGGAAGTGCTGATCGTTTTACACAGATTCAGAAAGAAAACTGGATTTAAACCCGAGGGCAAAGAGTCATTCTCATGCTGTTTAAACAAGAAAGCACAGACATTTAACCTTGTTAATATCTACTCATTTACATGTTTAACCAAATGTTTAATCTGCAGTCTGACCTCATTAAGTGCATCTAGGAACAAAGACAGCAGGCCATCACACAGTCCCCAACCAGAGGGTGGAGAAATGTGGGGCTGATAATGTAGAAAATAAATGGTTCACACATTTTCACATCCCTTTAAGCTTTCATATTAGTGGCAGGTTTACATGAGCTCAGTACCTCACATGGGTCTAAGACCAGAGTTTTCAGCAAGGATGTTAGATGCTCCACATCAACCTCGACATCAACATCGTGTTGTGTGAAGAGAGACAAAACACAAGCAGCCAGAGGCTAAAAGACAGATAATCGAGTGTTTCACACAACAGACCAGCTCAATGCATATTAAAAAGCTCCAGACACAGAACAGTGCATGTAAAACATGCTGAACGTGGCTGACGCTGTTAAATAATGTCAGTGGGTACTCACCACCAAAGGACTGAGATTTGGTTGACTAAGAATTGTTTTGAAGGACTTGGTGAACTCTTCCAGGCTAAAGCGTGAG
Source organism: Benitochromis conjunctus (assembly GCA_015052645.1). NCBI lineage: Eukaryota > Metazoa > Chordata > Actinopteri > Cichliformes > Cichlidae > Benitochromis > Benitochromis conjunctus. The sequence continues at coordinate 14,786 of VOQK01037016.1, forward strand.
AAGCAGATGGTGAGCTGCCATAGTTGGAATCACGTGTGTATGCGCTGAGTATTTGACAAAAGAACAAAATCAGCTTCAGCGAGGAACAAAATAGACTCATCAAACCTTTGTTCTCGTTCCACCCAGGCACAGTTCTTCTCCCAGTAGATCAGGACCACTGTGATTATTTCTTGAAGGACGGGGATACTCTGCTGGTGCTGAACAGGTGACAAAGTACAAAATAAGTGAGAGATGCTGTTGCAGGATCAGGTCATTGTGTAACACTGTCTCAATCCAGAGTAGCAACCTTAATGGAATCTGATCTTTCTACAATATCCTGAATCAGCTCAAAGAGGACACGAGGTAGTCCAAGTTCATGGCTGACGTGGTTCAACTTCTCAACCTCGACCATCACTAGCAGATTATGTAGGACCCTCATTGGTTGCTGAATCTGCTGAACTTCTTTTACCACGCCAACTTTTAACTGTCCAAGCAAAGAAAAAAAAGCAGTAGATACAAAACTGTTTTGAAGAAGAAGAAATTCATGCCGAGTGAAATGCTGAAACAAATGACCTGAGCTTTAAATGCCTGGATCTTGGATTTAATCTGAGGTATAATGACACTGTAATCTAATATCTCTCTCTTTTGTCTGCTTGGATCGGATCGTTGGGCCAGATTCTCCCAGTATTCCTTGTTGTTGACATCCTGAAAGAACAAGAAATGACTGAGTGTCAGGTATATATTAATTTAAGAAAGTTTTGGGTTTTTTTTATTATCAAAGCAGATGCTCTACTGACAGAGAATATATAAAGAATTCCTAATGCATGGAAAAGGCAGCTGTCTCTGACCAGCAATTGCAGCGTGACCTGGCTTTCCTCACTGCATCTCCGCACAAGTCGCGGCCCGATCTCTATAGAGGGAAATTCCTGTTTGTAGTCTGTGCTTATCTGACCCCTGCAGAGAAAGGAACTGTAAACACATTTGTTTATGATAGCATAACTCATCGTTACTTTGAACCTTCATAAACACCTGTGCTTTGATGTCGAGCTAGCTTGAATCTTCGGTCCGAGGCTTCGATTAGTAGCCATCATATCCAGCTGACCCGAGGTAACAGAAACATCACCACGGGAGGGGTTGGGGTTGCGCCCTCTAGGGAACATTGCTGCTGCCATCGCACCATTTTCCCTTCCATCCTTATTTTTCTGTCAGTGCACACAGAACATGTTTAGGGCCCTACGCTGATTTCACCATACAAACTTTTACAAATAATAAAATAATAGTAATTAATGATTACTCACTTTGGCACTGTCACTTCCTGGTGGTTTCCTCTTACTACAGTTTTCTGTTTGTTCCCTGACCTTTCGCAACAATCTGCTTTCTACAGAAGCCGGTACAGACTTCTCTGCCACTTGCTGGCGTTTCAATGCCAGCACGTCAGGGCTGGGTGTGACTGTCAAAGGGCTGGACACATTTGTGTCTGGCAACACTGCAAACACATCACATGGGAATGAAACCATGAATGACATATATGAGAATGTGTCATTTACATTTGAAAGCTTTCTACTAAAATCAGGAGGCTTAAGAATCACCTAGAACACCATCAGCAACAAAGGGATGGTTCAAGAGGTCAGGCCATGACAATCGTTTCTGGGGGTCTTTGGTCAACAACCCTTTCAGGAAGCTCTGCAAAGAAATCATTGGATAGTAATACTATAGAAGACTGTGGATTATGCAACACTTTGTGTTGGATTTGTCTCCAATGAATCCTTCAAGGCACTCATAATTGCAACATAATGTTTTACAGGCTTAAACAAGGCTTAAAAATTTTTACAGCTAGCCTTGTTAGAATATTTTGAAGATGTTGGCTTCAACCTAAATATAACACAAGGTGAGTAAAGTGTAGCGTTACTGTACCGTGCAAGTGCCGCTCATGGTGTCTGGCCATTTCACCTGGTCTTTCACAATGAGCTGCACGAGATTGAAGATGGAGTTTGTGTAGAACGGAGGCGCCCCCGTGTGGAGTTCATAAAGGATGCAGCCCAAAGACCAGAGATCAGCAGTGTGGTCATATGGTTTCTCCTCCACCAGCTCAGGGGACATGTACAGCGGCGTTCCCTTGATAGAAGTCAGCACTAAGGTGGAGACGCTCATCGCTCTGGCAAACCTACAGCAAGATTGCACCATGTCATTTATTCTTTTAGAAACGATTGAAGCTTTCTTCTTTACAACTATCAACATACCCAAAGTCGCAGAGCTTCACCACACCGCTTTTTCCTAGCAGGATGTTTTGGGGTTTCATGTCACGGTGAAGAATGCGATGGGAATGTAAATAGTACAGAGCAGAGACCAGCTGGCAGGCAATCTCACGGACCTTGAAAGAAGGGAAGAATCATTTAATAACATAACATTAAATAAAGCTTCACATCTGGTGCAGTTGTGTAAAAACTGTGAAAACCTGGCTCTCTGGTAAGTTCCCATCATCCTCAAGGATCTGGAACAACTGGCCCTCTGCGTACTCAGTGACAATCACAACCTGTTATTAACATATATAGGGAGTGTTAATGATCATGGGATGTAAAGATAATTAACTGACAGCGACTTATTTGAGAGTTTTGAGAAAATAGGAGAATACCTCAGTTTCAGTCTCAAAACTGTCAAAGAGCTGGACAATATTGGGATGCCGAAGGTCCCTCATGATTTCAATTTCCCTTTTGAGACTTCGTAGCTGGTTTTCAGAACGACCCAGCTTTGGCATGAACTTAAGAGCCACCACCTCATGGGAAAAGAATGAAGAAACGATCTGAAGCAGTGTCGTTAAACAAACAGGAAACTAAACTGTGCTCCTGTATATGCTTACCATGCCAGTACCCTTTCTCCTTCCCTTGTAAACTCGTCCAAATGAGCCCTCTCCCACCAGCGACAACACGTGATACGAGTTCATTTCTGCTGCAGTTGGTTCCGTTAGAGCCAAAAAATCCACGTAACTTTCAAACTGTGACCATTTGTAAAGTATTGCTCTTATTAAAATAGGCGCTTGGATGCAAAATGTTTCACTTTTTAACTTTAAAACTCACAACCTATGGCGGGTAGCAGAGGTTACTCTTCAGTAGTGGTTTTTTTTCGGTTGGCAGGGTGTCAACGAATAGCACAGGCGCTTGCCAGTTTAGCTGCCGATTCAAAAAAGCGCAGAATATATATAAAAAATAGAATAAGTCATCTGTGTACACTCAGTATTTAAATATGCGACTTTTATTTTTGCTTATTTTAACAGCAAACGTGGTTTTCAACTGTTTTTAACGATAGAAAGCCAAAATTAAGACCGGCTTTTGTGTGGACAACTTAAAAACAGGGGTCCTCAGTCTAGCAACGGCAGCTGCGTTCATAGCAACCACGTCGCAAACAAAGCTGAACGTTCCCTGAGTCAACTTCCCTATTTATTATTCTCATTACTATTTTTCACCCGTGTTGGCGGCATATTAGAAATGTTATACCACAAATTATTATAAATCCTTATGGTTGAGGGAAGTGGCCCAAGTCTGTTCTGTAGATGCAAAGCTAATAGCAGGCCATATAAAGTCACAATCATCATATATACTACTACAGACGGATGAGGTGAAGATTTCCACAGACTTTTACATGGAAACACACAAAACTATTAATGATATTTAAGCTGTTTAATATGTGTATAAAGAGCAGCTTTACTTCTTTCATCTATGTTTGACTGACAAAACTGAATTACATTAACTTTAGCTGCATTGTTTATATTAGAGCTCTGTAAGATATGTATAATGCATTTAAAATGTATAATAGTACAAAATATGTCTCACATAACAACCTTAATTCAAATGCTGATGCTTTTTGCCAATAAGATTTTAATCCTTAAAGAAATAATAAAGAACTATCATTTAGCAACAGCCCATATCCTCCTGTATAGAAGTAATTAAAATTAGACCAAATTAGGCTCTAGCTGATTAAAAACAATTAGAGTAGTTACTTTCTACCACATGGCTTTTTTTTGTGGCGGTCCTAGTTGAATACCCTGGGTCCCTGTATTATTATTATTCTGTCCACAAGATGTCGTATGTGATTCTCTCAGAAACTGACCTAAACACAACATGGAGAAAAAGTGATGCTGAATCCTTACAACTTATAATCTTCCTCAGAGGAGCTTCAGCTGCAATATGATAGAGGCTTGTGTCACTCCTTATTTAATCATGCCTGTTATTTTCCTGCTGCCCACTGTCCGGTGTTCCGGTAACCATGCAGTATTTGTAGCTCTTACTCTCTTTATGAACTACAGAGGAAGTGCGGGGATTTCTGTTGAATATGCATGTGACATTAAAGATTTTTATCCACTCCATGTGACCAAAAGCTAAAGAGTTGATGGAGTAGTGGATTGTGTGCAGGAGTCTGAATGTAAAGTGCAAGATCTACTAATTCATCACATTTTGTACGTTGTGACTTATTGATTGGCCTGTTTGATGAGTTTTAAGAGGCGCCAAAAAAAGAAGAAAAAAAGGGCTGAAGCTCATCCAATGAGCGCCTCGAAAGACTTCCCCCCAGCAAATAAAGGTTGTGTTTCCATATTTTTACACATGACCAAATGCATAAGCTCCACAGAAGGCAGCAGTCGGCTGAGCACACACGTGGAGAATGACCAGGAGGAGTTTTCTCTGAGTGGACTTGTACGACCTCCACTGTTTTAGAATCCTGCGCTTTGGATTATGCTCTTCATCCTGATCCTTTCGTCGCTGCCACTGAGCTTGTAGATTCTTCATCATTCTGTTTTTCTTTCTTTCCCCCCCGTTGGTCATTGCAGTCTTTGATTAATGCAAAAATCGTCATGTTGATCAGAACAACTTTTCTCCTTTACTTTGTGGTCTCACTCTTAAAGCTTGCTCGTTGCATGGAGAGTGAACTTTGCTTCCCGATTACAATGAATAGTGATGACAGGACGGATTCTGATAACGACGTGGATTTCCTTAATAGAAAATTGGTCCTAAAGATTAGAGCTTTCCAGCAGGAATTAGTGATCGATTTACAACGAGACTCTAATTTCATTGCCCCTTCCATATCTAACCAAGGCGCATTGTGGCTGTCCGATACCGATGTCACCACTGACCTGACCCGGTGTTTTTATTCTGGATATGTGAACGCTGATCAGTACTCTTATGCTGCGCTAAGCCTCTGCAAGGGTGTGCAAGGTGCATTTGGCTTCCACGGCTGGGAATATTTTATCAGCCCGGTACAAAATGACACCAGAAGCACAGCGAGCGCGCACATCATCCGGCGCAGAGCCAGCGACAACCTGAAGCCCAGCTCTACCTCCAGGTGCGCAGTGGACAACGACATAAGCCTCCAGGCTGCGCAGTCCTTGGAGAAATACAAACGACTGGCAGACCACAGCAATGTGACCGATACGACGCTGAAGGGGATGGGGAGAGCCAAAAGGTTCGCTTCAATCCCCAGATACGTGGAGACGCTTGTCGTGGCGGACGAGTCCATGGCAAAATTCCACGGAGACGACTTGAAGCACTACCTTTTGACACTGATGTCAGTGGCAGCGAAGCTGTACAAGCATCCCAGCATCCTCAACTCCATCAGCATTACAGTTGTGAAGATCATGATTATATCCGAGGAGGACAAAGGACCCAAGGTGTCCGGGAACGCAGCCATGACGCTGCGGAACTTTTGCACTTGGCAAAAAAAGATGAACAAAAACAACGACAAGCATCCCGAGTACTGGGACACAGCTATTCTTTTCACCAGACAGGTAAAGAAAACTTTTAGTAGCATTCATGTTACACAGGTTTGGGATAAAACCAGAGCGGGATATGTACTGCATACGCAATTACGCACAGAAAAACGTAAATGTTTGTTTTTCGCACATGTATTGTGTCACCTTAATGAATGATATACTGTTAAGAAACCTCTGATCTTCAGAAGGAAAATGTGCAATGTACTCTCATAACTTTGTGATAAGTAAAACTCCTGCTGACGCGTTTTTGGTTTGCTCTGAAAACAATCTCCACCTCTGGTGAACTCAGGGAGCATGCAGACAGTCCACCAATAGCATCACAGCTTTGACACCCAGGCTGGGTCACAAAGAGCTGAACAGAACACCAGACTTGATTGCTCGTCATAGATCCTCAGAGGGCAGTTTTATAGACTTGCAAACCACCTCTGACTTCTCCCTGCACTCTCAAATATTTGCAGGATGACACAAGGTCAGCGATGAAGTCATTGCTCACATTCATTGGTCAGTGTGATGTATGCACTTCCATTTCCACTGTGAAAACTTGCAATAAAGTTGACAAGTCAGCACAGCCGATTTAGTTACAGTGAAAGTGTTTAGCCTGCAGTCACAAGGTAGTCTTAAAACCTGTGCTATCAAAGTTAAAAGAGCCAATGGTAACATAATAAGGTGCTATTCTGTCAGCCTTAGTAGCACATAATGATAAATGAACTCATAAGTGAGCTTGTTATACCTGCAAATTTACTGAATATAATGAGCGTCAGTGCCCTCGGGGATGGATGTGTTATTTTTCTCAGCTGTTCCCATTCTGCTGCAGCTGCCTGCTCCTCATTAAACAGGCCCCCGAAGGGATGGGATGGAGGAACTGAGGGTGGTGGCGGTGGGGTCCTCTGTGGATGTCAGAGTTACATGCCTACATGTTTTTAACTCACCTGTTCGCTTTATGTCTGAAACAAACTCCTCCACATCAGCAGCTGGTCTGTATCTTTACATGACAATTCTTCAATCTCTCACATGCTTCCTTTGTCACTCGTGTCTTTTGCCACGGTGGTTCTGCACAAGTTTTTCAGTGTGTCATAGCTGAATAGATGTTGACAGCTTAAGATGGTCAGCATTTTCCATAAAAGTGTTCCAAAAACAAGGGTGTTACTGGGTTTTTTACTTCAAATGCAAAGCTGATGTTATAAACTCTGCATCCAGTTGACACGACCAAGTCAGCTTTATTGGCTTCTCATGGAGAGTCACAAGGATGTAATTTACTATATAAAGCAAAAAGACAGGCATCAAGGGCTTTTGTCACCATTCAACCTAATTTAATGCAGCAAGAGCTTGGCCTAATCTGCTGCAATCAGAGGTTTGGTGAAGTGTAACAAGTGCAGGGGTTCAGAAAAAAACCTCTATTTAACACAACAGGTTGAACAAAGAAACCTCACCGATAACCACTGTGTATTGAACAACAGATTCCTGGTGTAATATCACATATAAAGTGTGCACAAAACAAAACATTACATTTATGGGCAAATGCTAACATAGTGTACAAATGAAAAGTCTAAACAGTGGCTTGTGGTGCTTAAACTTTCTTTACAGCACCATCCAACCAAACTTATGCTCAACATCAGGAATCTAGAGCATACAGGCCTTCAGTGACCTTTTACAGTCAGTTTCATATTGAATATATTTGCATAATCACTGTCTCCTGAAGCAATAAATAAAATTGTGGGGTTTGCAAACATGTACCTAACAAGCTCTAAACATTTCAAGGCCTAGGATCTCCAGTGTACTGCATGAGAGGCCTTTACTGATCATGAGATTGCAGTTAAACCTGTCAGGCTTTGTTCACTGCAATTAGATTGACATATATTTTTTTCTTTTTTTTCTTCTTCTCAATTTAGGTCTTCTCAAACAGTCTCCCCTCTTAAACTCAAGTATATCTAATATACATCAGTTTCAGATGAAACAAGGATTCTGCTGGCATGTCTGTTAACAATTCTGCCACATCATGACACAATGACTTTAACCCTTTCATGCATAGTGGTCACTACAGTGGACAGCTATTCAAAGGCTGTTTTCTTGTCTTCGTGTCAGTGTTGATGGTATACTTACACATAAACCACTACATTGGACACTGATGTGTCACTCCATACCAAATTCATAAGTCAAAATGTCTGTTGTCCACCTGTAAAACATGTAAAAAAAAAACTCTTTGAAAAGTCCATGTTTAAAAAAATTCAGAAATCTTTTTTTCCTGATTAAAGATGAATAAAAATACTTCAGAAAAACATCCCGATGGAGGTTGTCATAATTCATGCATGAAAGGGTTAAGTCTGTCCAATTAGTGAGTAGTATTTTCTTTTGTTTACTACAGTTTTTAACAGATATTTCAAAGCCCATTCATTCTCCACTTAACACCAACCCATTGTTTAATTTTGTAGGTTTTATGAAGACCAACTCTGTGTTGTCCGAAGGCAATTGCGGTTGTCCCGAAACAGTATAGTCAGCGTGATTTTTGTGCAAAGAATGCCGCAAAGTGTGGTCCGGTTCCTTAAGTTACACAGAATGTTTATTGTACGAGAGCAGCCAAAAGATAAAATCTGACCATAAATCTGCTAGAATGCAAGTTCCCCTGGGGAGAGAGGAGGTGACTGTACTTTAGCTCACAGCTTGTTTGCCTTTTCTTACATGATAGATAATGGGCTGAGAAAGAAAAGAGCTCACCAAAGAATGTCCAGATGTCATAAATTCGGCCCGGGAAACTGCTGCATCAGACCTATAAAACTCAGAGAATCACCTTTTTCAGAGCTTTTGAATATTGTTTCCAAAACACAAACAGGTAACAGGCTGGACGGGATTTAAAACCAATAAAATCTGTACAACAAAATGAAAATTTTACCCTGCTGAGGTAAGTATTGTTTTCTATTCTTTTCTTTTTTTAATTCACAGGAACACCAAAATTGCAAAGACAGATGACAGATGTGGGAAGTAGGTCATAGCAAACAACAAACTCATTGACATGGGTGTTTCTTCTCCCCTGTTCATCTTGCAGTTCTTCTATTTATTATTATTTTTACTGAAATGGCCCAAACTTTCAGATGTCCTCCTAGCACATGAGGACATCTGGATTAGATTTGCACTGGTGTACAATTGTGGTTTTGTGGTTTATTCTAGGAATGATTTGTCATAGCATTCGAAGTCTTCACTTGGCCCTGTGTTTAATGGTTACATTAAGCACGACTGAGGATTGCAGGGGCTGCGGGAGACTGAACTGGTGTTTTATCTGTAATAGCTGACCACCACTGGTTTTCTGTGTTTTGGGGTATGTAGGGACAGTGCTGTTTAGGGAACAGGCAGATGGGTGGTTCTTTGCAGCGGTTACTGTCGAAGTTGTCCTGTGATTAGGAGGTTCAGCTCCAAATGCATACTCGCTAAGACTGGATTTTAAAACCTGTGGTAGAGAAATAGGTCATCTGGAAACTCTGCTCTGGCATGGAAATGTTATGGTTGGGGTTATTTAAATTACCTCATAGGAGAAGGTGTGCTCTAAACACTGTTTCCCACTAAAAAGATTTAAAGACTGGGTGGTGGAAAGCAGCGCTTGACACGACTGAATAATTTCTCAATTTCTTACAAGCAGATCTTGCTGCGATGACATCAAGATAATTTAATAATTGTACTTTCATAAACTGGACATGATTTCAATCAGCCTAATAGCGTCGTACTCAGACAAGTTAATTGCCGACGTCTGGGAACGAGGTGACATCACCACAAAAAAGCCAGACAGGGCAAGAATGAGGATAAGCCACAGTCCAGTTTTAAACAAACTCCAATCTCTGAGAAAGAAAAATGCAGATTCATAACCCAAACTGTCGGAGGTCACGCTGATCACTTGACAATAAATGTCTTGTGTTAATAACCTTTATTTAGCAGTGTCACACTTTCCCATAACACTGCAAATAACTCAGTGGGAGCCTTTTTTTTTGATAATCATCATTGTCTAATTTAGCTATAACTGGATTTTATGTTATCTTAAAAATACATCAAGTGCCATTATCAAAACAAAACGCTGTGCCGTTTAAATGTTTGGCACACAGTTGTTACCATTTTGATTTACTGTTCATCCACTGCAGCCCATTGTGCCCTCTGTGCACTTTGTTTCTTAGCATCACACATCAAAGACCGATAACAAGTGACACATTTGCAAACATGAAGCAATCATTTTGAGTCAAATGAAACTGAAATATATAAAATCAAAAGTTTACTTATTGAAATAATTAATTATTAAGAAAATTCTGCTCAGTACACACTGAATGCATACCAGTTGCATACTAGTTGTGTAAAATAGGGAACTAAAGTATGCTAACAGGTTTTTAACTGTAAAAGGTGCTAATATGTCAGCGATAAATTTATAAATTGTACCCACTACCCAGAAGTGGCTAAAAAGAAGACAAATACTGCAACTCTCCTTGTGTCTCTGTGTCATCGACAGACAAACTTAGCTTGGCTAGCCTCGAGCATCATTGTGACTCAGACTGCGGTCAAGAAGAAGGATGGATGCAAGCCCATGTTTGACTTTACCTTTAGCTGTCATTGTTTCAGATGTAATCATGCTAATGTCTTTTTTCATCCAGGACCTCTGTGGGGCCTCCACCTGTGACACACTTGGCATGGCAGATGTTGGCACCATGTGCGACCCCAAGAGGAGCTGCTCTGTAATCGAAGATGACGGCCTTCCTTCAGCTTTCACCACTGCTCATGAGCTCGGTATGCTCCGTCGACGTCATCCTTCACTCAATCCACATTAATATCTCAGTGTCCCTGAAAGTGTATATGCATAATCACAGTCTGTGCACTCATGAAAGACATCTGAGATCTCATTCCCTCTCCACAGGGCATGTGTTCAACATGCCACATGACAATGTGAGATCCTGTGAGGACCTGTTTGGGAAAATGCAGGAGAACCATATGATGTCACCCACACTTATTCAGATCAACCGTACCAGCCCCTGGTCCCCCTGCAGTGCCGCTATCATCACTGAATTTCTGGACGGCGGGCATGGTGAGTTCTCTCGACCCCCTCACCTCAGCGTTTCCAGCCTGCAAGCAGTCTCATAGCATGTTTGAAAAGGTCGAAAGCCAGAGTTAGATCGATAGTGGTAAGCAGTAATGACTTACAAACATATAGCAAGGCATTGTCCTCACTGTGTTAGTCACATGGTGCTGTCTGTTCACAGCTGTGTTTGTTTCAAATGACAACCATGCTTTTGTTTTTGAAGAGCAAGCCCTGATTCCAAATATTACTGACATCATTTTTTGGGGGGGGGATAAATGCAAGCGAGAGAATGGATTAATCTCAATATCCACCTATGCTTGATTTCTCACATCTGCCAAACCTCTCTCATAGAAAAGGCTTGCAATAGCCAAGAAGAAATTCATTCATTTGGATGCAGATTGTTTGCCAAACAGGACAGACCACAGCACTTGGGCCTTGGAGCAATTCTAAACTTTTATTTTAAAACTGCCCCCACATCTGTCCCAAATTACAGGCCTTTTTTTCTGGGGAGAGTCACCACAGCAGTTCGGACCACTAAGTGTATCTGCATAATGTTTCCCATGCAGGTTTACTCCAAATAGACATTTTTTTTCTTGTTGCTCCTCTCTACCCATTTTGGAAATAATCTGTAGACAAAAGTACTAGTTTAGTCAGAGACACAGAGGAAGAGTTTTGACTTGACAGGGAGTGATTTCTGTGACAGCATCGTAACCTGGTTTCTCCTGGCCATCTGTCATAAATCGAAACTTCAAAAAGCAGCGGGGTGGAAAAAACATGCTGCCACATGTTTGTGGTAATTTTCATTCAGCGCTGTGTCCAGACCTATTTGTAACCTGTTTAAACACACACACACACACACCACCAGCTATTGTTTCCATTATTGCTCTTTGGAGAGAGACAAGGAAGGAAGAGATGAGGTTCAGCTTATTTGGCGTAGAGTGATTTGTTTGTACAGCATTGCCTTATCTGATAATCAGTGTGTTTTTCTGCTACATCTGTGGGACTGTTACCACCGTACCGCAGTTCGCTTACTGCGTTATAATGTGCTGCGAATTCACCACAACATGAATGGCATAATAAACAGTTCAAAGTGGGGGAACCCAGTTTTTCCAAGCACAGATTAATGTGTTTGCATGTGAAAATTCCCCATAAGAGTGAGAAGTTCTGTGTGTTTCTGGGGGATAAAAGCACTTCTCCTGGAAACCTTTTTCATCCACTCATGTTGGCCTTTCGTGATTCCATTTTGCACCTACTTGCCAAACTCTTCCTAATATTAGTCTGTTCCCAGAAAAGTATGTATTTGTAGCTTCTGATGCTTTTCACCTTTGCAGCGCTACCTAGCAGCATATCATTTTAATCAATATTCTAGTCTAACTGCAAGTCGTGCAACAAGGCTGGGGTGGAAAATAAGAGGAGAGGCTTGTGGGTTTTTAGGGGGAGTTTGAGGAAGGGACTATGGTGGGGATGACTGTGTGTGGCATACATTGCCTATACTGCATCAAAGCCCAAATCACAAGGGCAATGGTTGCGTCCTGTGCCCACCCATGATCCCACCCACCACAACACAACACACAGAAAAAGCACACATTTAATGAAGCATATAAATATTTGAGAATAAGCATAAACTCATTGTTTTTCATTGTGTTTTTCATGCATTTGTGTATTTTGGTTGCATCTTTTTTCCTGTGTGTCATAAAGTCTCCATAGAAGAAGGTCCTATTGCCTCATTGTGTGGCTTACTGAATCTCCCTCTTCTTAGGCGACTGTTTGCTTGACCAGCCTCAGAAACCGCTAGTCCTCCCTGTCACGCTGCCAGGATCATCCTACAACCTCGAACGCCAGTGTGAGCTCGCCTTCGGAGAAGGCTCCAAGCCTTGTCCCTTCATGCAGCCGCCATGCAGTCGTTTGTGGTGCACTGGAAAGTCCAGTGGACATTTGGTGTGTATGACTAGGCACTTCCCCTGGGCAGATGGCACTCAGTGCGGGGACGGTCAGGTCTGCGACCGAGGGGTCTGCACTGACAAACACGCTTACAATGTGAAGGTAAGATTCAAGCAGTTCTTTCTGTCATTACATACATTTATGAGGATATAAATAATGATAGTATTTATTTGCATTTATTTTATCTACTTTTATTTCCAGGTGGACGGCCGTTGGGGTAAGTGGGGCGTGTTCAGTACCTGCTCACGGACATGTGGTGGTGGTGTCCAGCTGTCAAAAAGGGAGTGTAACAACCCAGTTCCATCAAATGGGGGTAAATACTGCCAAGGAGTTCGGGTCAAATACCGCTCTTGCAACCTGAACAGCTGCCCTGACACAGGTACAAATCTCTCAACACAGACAAGTATATCCAGTTACGTATTTGTGCTAGAGGAACTAACTCTCACCTTGTATGTCGTCCCTCCTTCTCTGTGCAGGCAAGACATATCGTGAAGAGCAGTGCGAGAGTAGTGGCCAGAAATTCAGCAGTAACCGTATCAGCCACTCTGTGGTGTGGATACCAAAGTACTCTGGAGTGTCCCTCAGTGACAGGTGCAAACTCATCTGCAGGGCTAATGGAACGGGCTACTTCAACGTCCTGGAATCAAAGGTAAGAATAAGGTGCACACTAGAGATAGAAAATCTGATTGGCGATCAGTCAAAATACATTAATGCTTAAAATCCTTTTATTTTTAGAGGCAGCGATAGCAAAGAGAATATATGTCATCCAGCTGCCTCTGGTCTCTGAACAGAGCAAGGGAAAGAATGAAGGCGAGGAGGAGGAGAACAGTTTATCTTTTTCAGATAGCAGGGCATAGAGTGAGCTTGTGCAGCAGTGAGACAGAGTTCACACTTCAGTCCATCAAATCAGCTGAGAAGGAGCAGATAGAGAGAACTCAGGGGACACGCAGATCAGCTCAGCACAGGTCAGCTGGATGTTTTAACCACTGACTCACACCTTTAAAATTTAGCTGGCAGCAGGTTTCATGTAGAATTTAGTTTAAAACATGAGCTGAAGTTAATAGATAAGGATGAAACAAAGCCTTGCGCAAGTTTTCTATATCATATTTGCATACATACTGGAAATAGGGTTGATCTCAAAACATAGTACACTTACGGGGTCATGTAGGTAGTTTACCTGAAATAACAAATAGTGTATTGTCCTGGTATAAAAGGAACAAGTGAACTCTTTTGTAACAGTTTTTTCGATTTGAATGTAGAAGCTAATGTGTGTTTTTACATCCAAGGTTGTTGATGGGACTCCATGTTCGCCAGATTCCACGGGAGTGTGTGTCCAAGGGAAGTGCATTAAGACTGGCTGTGACAGCAAAATTGGCTCCACTAAAAAGTTTGATAAGTGTGGAATCTGTGGAGGTGACAACAAAGGCTGCAAGAAAGTGTCTGGACTCTTCACAAAGCCTGTGTGAGTATCACTATGTCATCATGGGGTGGACTCTACAAAGCATTGTATAGGTCATTCTTTTTCCCCCACTCACTTCAACATAACTTTATCGTTTTCGCTCCACTATTACAAGCCTCCACTGACTCTAAAATGTTTTGGCTTGCAGGCATGGCTACAACTTTGTTGTCATGTTGCCAGTGGGTGCAGCCAATATAGATATCCGCCAGCGAGGCTACAAGGGAATGGTCAGTGATGACAACTACTTGGCCGTGAAGAACAGTGACGGCCACTACCTGCTCAACGGGAACTACATAGTGTCAGCTGGTGAGAAGGACATCTTTGTAAAAGGAAGCTTGCTGCGCTACAGTGGCACAGTCGGCCTCTCGGAGACCATACAGGCCATGAAGCCCTTGGGAGAAGCCCTAACGGTGGAGGTCCTGTGTGCAGGCAAGATGACACCTCCTCGCATACGCTACTCCTTCTACCTCGCCCGTCAGACCAAGGAGGACAAGACTCTGAAGAAGGGTGAGAGGGCAAACTCTCAAAACAGTGTCCTGGATGAAGATAGTGTCAAGGAGAAAGACACAGATACCCTAAAGATGTCTTACAAAAAGGAGGAGCCTGTTCTGGACAAGTGGGTAACCACAGGCTGGGATGATTGCTCCGTTTCCTGCGGCCGTGGGATCCAGAGGAGGATGGTGCAGTGTTTGAAACCGGACGGGAAGCCAGGGTGGAACTGTGACTCTTCACAAAGACCTCCAGCCACCAGGGTTTGTGAAGGGCCGTGTCCTGAGTGGTATACTGGGCAGTGGTCACCCTGCTCCAGAACCTGCGGGAAGGGCTTCAAGAGACGACCACTGCACTGCCAAACCCAAACTGGGCATCTCCTCACAAGAGATCACTGCACTGGTGTTCGTAAACCACAGGAGCTGGACTTCTGTAACATGACGCCTTGCTAGTAACTTAAAACTATAAACGACACTTTTTTTTCAGTTTTAAAAGGGTGAATTGATTCCACCTGCAAGTATCATTTGTAGCTGTCAGACATGGATTTTTCCACTTGGGCTGTTAGAGGATGATGGACACCTGCTTGGAAGAATATCAAAACTATTGGAAGGAGACTCAAACCTGGAAAATGAATGCTGGAAGATATCTTTCACTGCCACTTTGTTAAAGCATTATTCAGGAGTACATTTTATGGCAATACAAGATAATCAAGGTCAAATAAAATTTAGTTGAATTCCTTGTACTGTCAGCAGATACAGAATGTCCATTTGCAAGCAATCAATCTAGTTTACCTTTTGAGTCTGGAACCAATTTCATGTCATAATACTGTAACTGTGCAGGCTGCAGATTAGTGAAAGCTGCGGGTAGTTTACAAAACGACTCCAGTCATTTTTCAAATAGCAACTACACCAAGAGTGGCATGTATGAATAGCTACCAGTTGGACTAAAACGTAGTTCCAAAATATCTCACGCATGTTTTATCAGCCATCTTTTCTTTTTTTTATCACAAGGAATTTTAAAATCTTCCAAGTGATTCTGAAATGAAACTGATATCATTTTCACTGTTGTGTGAATACTTAAATGTGGCACTGTTTATTCCTACCACCATGCGTTTACAGTTTGGTAGTTAACACCTGCGGTGGATCAAGGCTTCTAAAACTGTGAAGTTTTAGGAGTAAAAGATGCAAAACACGCGATAATTATGTATCCAGCATTTCTTCAAAACACGAACAGAGATCGCCTTCGTTGTACACATCGTGTTTCACTTTAAGCTTGAATGTGAAGTCACACTGACTAAACAACACAGGCCAGGAAACACTGACCTAAGATAGAGGCCTAGCCAGATACTATAAGCATGCAAATACACACAGACTGCATTGAGATCCTCTCTCTCGTGATCACTTCCTTCATTTGACCTCAGCAACAGTATTTGTAGTTCATAGTGTTCCGCCAGTCATGAAGCCTGTTAAGTCATGCTTGTCTGGCACAGTTAAGACAGCTGATTTACTATCAATAAAACAATAAATCACAGAGAGAATGTGTTTTCCTGGATCCCCATCCTCTTATGGCCTCACAGCCTGAGCCAAGCTGTTCTGTCGACAGACTCGGAATCCTGTAATCCATTATGTTCTGTTTTATTTGAAGGGGTCACATTCACCAGTCCAACATCCGACTACAGGGTGAGTCTTTCGTTAGTTGGCTGTTTTTTTTGTTTGTTTGTTTGTTTGTTTTTAAATCCGCTTTTGCACTTTGTACAGCAAAAGAAACCAATGACTTACACGGGCTGTACTGTATACTATGTATACATTTATTCAGCTCTGTGCAAAAAATAATGTAAATACTCTTTTTTTTTTTTTAATCTTTTTTTACACAGGCATTTGTAATGGTCTTTGACACCAGTGTATTTATTCCAAAATAAAGTCATTACTTTACAGTTGTAACTGATGCTTTGTTTTTCTTTTCTCAACTCTGTAGATATATAATGCAAAAATCAGTCTTCGTTCGGTTGCTGAGAGACGGCCGCTTTTCACGATAGACTATAAAAAGATGGATATAGCCAAAGTCATCTTGCTTTTTTTAGGGGAGGTGAATATAAGTCAGCTGCCTCTGGCTTTTATGCAAGCTAGCAAGCTTATTTACAAAGGTGCTTTGCACAGGATACTTGTT
This sequence comes from Benitochromis conjunctus, assembly GCA_015052645.1. Taxonomy (NCBI): domain Eukaryota; kingdom Metazoa; phylum Chordata; class Actinopteri; order Cichliformes; family Cichlidae; genus Benitochromis; species Benitochromis conjunctus. Next base: position 31,622 of record VOQK01037016.1, read on the forward strand.
AACTAGTGCTGCATGGGGCCTCGGTGTGAAGTTCGTGTGTTCTCCCTGCGCCTGCTTCTGGCTTCCTCCCACAGTCCAAAGACATGCATGAGATGAGAGTAACTGGTGATAATAAACTGGCTGTAGGTGTGAATGTTTGTCTGTCTCTGTGTTAGCCTTGCGACAGATCGGCAACCTGTCCAGGATGTATACACAAAGATCTGCTAGGCTGGCCTGATAGCCAAATAGCAGGCTAGGCCCTTAAAGCTAGCCATGAATGACAACTGAATGATAATTTAATCCATAACTGAATTCAAATGACTGACTTATGAAGCAACCTGAACACTTTAAATGTGAGTCTATGAGCACTGACTCGCTTTTGGCTGCATTTTCTTTTTTTAAACCCTT
>VOQK01037017.1:0-17664 GCA_015052645.1 Benitochromis conjunctus
GGAGAGAATAAGCAGGGAGGTGGGCCATAAACACCCATACATGCACATACATATGTTTAACATGCAGTCCACTATAATTGCAGTTTTCTTTTGCAAAAGACTCATAGTTAGCGCAAATTGCCCACATTAGAAATGTACTGTTTACTATTTCACAACCTCCTCAGCTCTGATTTGTCATTCATGCACTGAAGGATCCTCTTTTACTGCCAAGTACCTTTTCCAACAAATGCAAACTTGCTTATGAAGACAAAAACTTGGCTCTTCCTAATAATCCCAGAGGATAAGTAAAAGTATAATGTGAAAGTAACAAGTGTAAAAGAAGACGGGAGAAAAGGAAAAAGGAAAAAAAAAAGACTGAACATTGTGTGTTATGATTATTATGCGATTATATGAGCAAATTTATAGATTTGTCCTTCTACTCTCAGGCTTTACATCGCACAGAGAATCGTCTGTTTTTGTTTGGAGAAGCGGAGTGATATGTCACGCTCATTTAACTTTGAATGTAAATGACTAACTCTGTTCGCAAAGCAGCTTACTTTGCGTCTATGCACATATAGCCTTTTGAACCTCTTTTTTTTTCGAATGTTAATTTCACAACGAACATTAGCGATTACATCTGCGAGCAGTTTAATGAATGGCTCTGCTGAGACTTGATGATAAGAGCTTTCTCAAGTGGAAATGAGGACAGACACTTATTGCCCACTGGTACTGAACAAGAGCAGAGTCATAAATAAACAGCAAGTTAGGACTTATTCTTGGCACTTGTTTGGATCTTCATGATCTCTCTATATGTCTGCGCTTGCCCACATAGTGCGTTCACATGCTTGTACGAACAGGATGTGGGTTGAAAACTTTATTGCAAAATATAAAGCTTATCATAGTGCCAAATACCCATCAGAAACAGAGTAGGTGTGTGCAGTCACTGACAGAGCTGACGTCAAGTTGTAATGCTACTGGTACCAGAGTGATACCAGGTTTGGAGAGATTGCTATACCCTCGGGGAGAAGTGCAAGTGATGGGAAAATGAACGACCATTAGCTGGAGAAAGAGCCAGTTCTTTTTTTATATGCACTTGGGGTGAAATGACACGTTATATTCACAGTGCACACTTTCATTTTTCATCAACTCGTTTTCCCGAAAGTGCTTGAATTGACTCCAAAGTAAGTTCTTGAGAACTGGCTCGAGAGTCGAGGATTTATCGAATTTCAAGGCTTACATATAAAGACAATCTCATTTTGCATTATGCGTTTTTTAACTATATAAATCTGGAGTCTTGCACGCAGCAGAATGAGACGATCACATTATCCTGTGATAACATGCCTCCTGCTGGAAGGAAAGAATCGGGGGGAGGATGTCCAGATGAGGAGATTAGAGGGGAAACAGTTTTAAATTACTGTTTGAAAATAACTTTATTTTGTTTAATGAATCTGGTCTTAGTCTTTGCTAGAATTACTGATACAGAGTGGCTTTAAGCTCAGGGCAGCATCCCTGGAGGATTTATGAAAACATTGCTTTAAAACGTGAGCAAACGTGAGAATAATTTACAAAGACATGAAAAAAAAAAGATTTAGATATAATAACACCAAGGTAAACTCTCAACATTCATTGTGCTCTTGTCTCTCCTCCTCAGTGAACAACATGAACTGCATTTACAATCACTTTTACGTAACCTGCATACCCATTGAAGGCATTTGAGGCATTTGCTGTAAAACGGTGGTAGGCTAATTTTACAATTTATTTTTTGTTTTCTCTCTTTTTCTTCTATTTTCTCCTTAGACACATTTTTTTTTACCTTCTGTTGGGCCAAGCATGTTCCCTTGTGGCTCTCTAATCAGGCTTACCTGGATTAGGTCAGATTTATGTCCCTACTAAGAAGGATTGGAAGATGCTGATAGCCATTCAGTGATTGATAGCTGTTTTGCGTCAGTAATCTTGCTGTTGGTGATGTAATCACAGGCATGTCCTGGTCTATGAGCTGTAATTGATTTACAATGTGGAAAACAACCGTCCACTCTGACCTCCACCTCCACATCCACTGCCACTCAGTCTGTGTGACATAATACCTGGACTGAATGAGAGTGCACATATGTGATAAAGTGCCTTTGGTGCCACAAATGAAGGAGTCTGGTGCGGTTCTTTGTCATTATAGTATTGCACATACAGTGGATGGATTGTGCTTGTCAACTGATGCTGCAGACCACTTGCTTGGACTCTCGTACTCATCTGGTTGGAGCACAGAGTAACCCACAGCCTCGACCGATCTCCTCTTCTGGACTCGATGGAGGAGGATCCTGTAGGCCCCTGTCAGTGGATTCCTGCAGTCCCAGCAAGGGTTGTTCTGGAAATGAAGCGTCACGACCCCGAGATCCGACAGCAAACTCTTTACCTCTTGCTCTTCCACACACAGAGCCTGATTTGTCTGGGCAAAGTTAGCGGGAGACAGGGGCAACGGCGTATAGGGACGAGGGAACTCAATCCCCTTCAGCCAAGCACTGGTTGAAATCTGGGTTAAAGAGGAGCGATCGGCAGGCACAATCCGCAGCATGCCTTTGATGACCAGCTGGCACGGATCTGGCACATAAGTGGGGATACGGTAAGCCCCCTGGAGGATGCAGCGCTTCAGCCTCCCCATATTTTCCCCATAAAAGGGTAACGTTGCTGTCGCCATGAAGTACAAGAGAATACCTAAAGCCCAAATGTCTGAGTAACGTCCAGAGTATCCCTTTTCCTTAAAAAGTTCAGGAGCAGCGTAGGGTGGAGAGCCGCAGAAAGTGGTGAGAAGCTCAGTAGCGCTGCTCTCTGTGCTGAAGCCAAAATCCCCAACTTTGATGCAAAAGCTGGTGGTGTAGAAGATATTCTCTGGTTTCAGGTCTCGGTGGACGATGTTGCTGTCGTGCTGAAATATTACACAAACATGGACAATTTTAGAAAAAGTTCTCATTTAATGCTCAGAGAACACCAGCACCCTGCTACATTTCTGCATTTGTGGGGCAAAACGTTGATATAGCAACATTTCTTCGCTTCACCGTATGATAAGTTATCAATGCATTGGTGTCGGATATCTAAATTTTGATTTAAAGAGGATCTAGTTTTTATTGTGCTCATTTTGGGTTCTACATTTTGATTTTTGGACTCGCTTTGCAGTCGGTGTCAGGAAGTTTTTCTTTAAACACCCTCTTTGCATCCGATTGACCGAGGCCACTCTTATTGACATTAAATATGAGCAGCTGTTAGCACTTAGCTGATGTCATTGTTTGAAACTTTGCCCACTATAACAGCTTAACTAACCTATGGTGAAGAAAAGGAGACGCTCAGAGGGGTTAAAGACGGGCAGAGAACGAATTAACTATTATTATTATAACACCCACATGCACATTGCTTGGCCTCGCTATTCTAGGCTATATTTTTCCTTCTGCTACACAGATGTGGTTCATGTATCGAGAATCTCCAAAATTTATAATTTTTACAAAGAAAAACATTATTGGGAGCAGATATTGTGATTTACTCATGACTCAGAAACCTAAATTACATGCTTGTGATCTGTCGACACTGCAACTATCTTTAATACACATTAACCAACAACTTTAAAAGTTTTATTTGCTATGCATCTTCTGGTTTTAGTTTATTTTAATTTAATTAGTGACTGTTAAACTGTTCTCTTTAGTGTATGTGGGTGGCTGTGGCTCAGGAGGTTGTTTACTCATCAGGAGGTCAGTGGCTTGATCTCTGTCTGCTCTACTCTGCACATCAAAACATCCTTTAACACGATACTCAAATTTGACCCAGTTTCATATTCTCATCTCTGCTTCTTGTTAGAGGCCTTTAGATTTCACTCTGATCACGTAACACATGAAGTCTGGCAAATTCTGAGTCCAGCTGGTATTTCTTTGTTCATCCTTTCTCTCCACATTTCAATCAGCGAACATATCACAGATTCATGCTGTGCATCAAAGGATGACGAAGGGTGAAACCGAAGCTCACCATGTGCTTAACAGCAGAAATGATTTGTGCAAAGACCAGCTTGGCCTCCAGGTCGTTAAGCTTCCCCCTCGTGGTGATTCGAGAGAACAAGTCTCCACCGCTGCCGTACTCCATGACCAGATACAGCTTCCGGCTCGTCTCCATCACCTCATAAAGGCGCACTATGTTGGGGTGGCACAGCTTCTCCATGCAGCTGATCTCTGAAGAAGTCAGAGGCTGTTTCTTCTTATCCAAATGCAGCTTGTCCATGATTTTAACAGCTACTCGCTCTGAGACAGGAGACGGGGAGGGAGAAGGCTTAGCCGTCAGTGACAGATTTAACGAAGGTCTGATGAGGTTAAGGACTGAAATAACGACAGAGGTATATTTAGGAGATTTAACACAAGAACAGATGAGACACGTCTGATCAAAAGAAGGAAGGGAATTAGCTTTGGCGGCTAATTTAACAGGAGGATTGTTGCAGCATTTTTTAAAGTCTGCACAGATTTATGGTGCTCATAAACACTTATTCAGAACATCAAGTTTCATTTTCTGAAATCGTCCAGGATGGAATGTCAGTGAAACAGGAATGAGTTTGAAACACATGGAAAAGATGACTAATGGTGACTGAATAACTGGGACAAAACATCATAAATGGTTCTTTACCTTTCGTCAAGGTATGGACGCCAAGCCTAACTGTAGAGAAGTTGCCTTGCCCGATTTCTCCACGCAGCTCGTAAAAGCCGACCCTTCGACCGAGCATGAGGTCATTGACGATCTTGTCGTTGTGGGTCATGTCATAGACGATCCTCTCAAATGGAGACTGTTTCAACCTCTCTGCGTCAGTCAGCTGCGGGATGGCACACGTGGCAGCAGAAGCCAGGGGCTTGGCTGGTTTTTGCGTCTTTGGAGACTCATCGTTGGATTTTTTGCTTGTTTTCTGTTTCGGCCACAGACGCATTTTGATGGCTTGAAAGTAAAAACAACAAAAAAACTGTGAAAATTTTGCAGCAGCGTTGTGTGAAATAGCAGAAATTTTAGGATTTCCTTTAGATTGGGACAAAGGTGACATTACATCTTAGACGAGCACCTTTGTGTTGTGCTTACAAAACTCAGTGCGCACACAAGTTGCGTAAGTAGAGCTGTATGGGACATTGATAATAAGATTGACCTCCATGCTAACTTACTTGCTATGTAACTGTACATCCCACATAAGTCAAAATGCCAGGCTTCTCTTATGCCTAAATTTAACCTGAGTTTTTATGTGCACTAAGGGTTTAAAGGTGTCACTGGATATTATTGAAAATTATACTATGATAGACAAGAATGTGGCAAATTATATTCAGTTTTGTAGGTTTTGATGTAGTTTGCTATCACTCATCCGCTAATGTTATATTATTTTGCTTTAGGAGAACGAAAATAAGGTATAACATGAAATTAATAAAACTTTCCACTCACACTGTTTCTGACAATACTTATAACATAGCACCTCTGCGGTGTTAGTGTTATGACTACTATGCAGGAAACAAGATTTCTGGATCGTGGTAAATGAATTTCAATATGTCTGTTTTCATTTTTTATGGACAAAAGCAGGATGTTGACCTTTCCTGTTTTTTCTGCTCTGGGAGTTGAAGTCTTCATTTTTTTGGACACAGTTCTGAAGAATCAGCACGTTAATCTAATTTTTTTTTGTTGCTAGAGTACAAATTACTCGCAAACAGAACAATGCATTGGCTCGCATGATTGCCTCGTACGGTGTTTCTTTTGTTTTTACGGGAAATTGTGCAGTACAGTCTAAGCATCGCATAGGGTCTCAAATCTGACCCGACAATCAGGTCAGGTGCCAGACTGGCTACTTGAATCCTGTGTGGGCATCTTAGAGAGCATGAAAACCTCTCAAAAATGACTGCGGACAAAATGAACCAGTCAGTCAAATATTACCAATAATTACTAATACTAATATTACTAATAAATAGATATTAATCATTACAGTGTGATTATGTTTTTCCTACTCTTGGACTTTGTTGATCAAATATAGCTGGGGATGACTTGGGTTTTTTAGATGAGAATTAGTGCCATTTAGCTTGCAGACAGCTATTTATAGGATACTAATGAAGACTAGACTGGCAGAACAACAATGAACAGAGTTGCCAAATTAGGATTACACTTTTACATTGCGCATGAAACTGAGCAGGAAGATGATTATTATCAGCATTTGGATCCATGTAAAACTGCTTTTCTATTATTCTCGTTAAATCTACATGTAAATGTAACTGCTTGTATGACTGGAGCAATGTAGTCACTGTGAAAAATAGGACCAATTATTGCGATTTAATGAGTAGCTTTGAAAACCATCTTTTGTGGAAAATTATTCATATGCCAATCTGGCACTTCTGAAATTAAATAAAATTTTAAAAAATCCAAATATGGGTTTTTTAAATCTTACTAATCACCAAGGCTACAGTTGATAAGAGATTTTATACAATACAGATATTTTATACAGATGATTTAAAGTACTTTAAAAAATAGTACATCTAATTTTGAAAAAGAAAAAAAATCACATTAATTGATAATTAACAGTAATAAAACTAATAATACGAAGCAAATATTTTACCTGGGAGCTGTGAGTCCTTCATATCTCTTCCTCAGAGTGTAACACCTGACTGTGGCTGATCATGTGAATGGAGCTTCAGTGGACTAAAGCAGTCCTCACAATCCTATTAACGGAGTGTATTAGTGGACTGCTGACATAACCTGACACAATGGAAATGCTGCAAAGGTACTTTCAAAGAATAAAAATAAGCATGCCTTGCTTTCATGCTGATGATAATGTAGTGTAACTTACACATGAAAGCAATCTAGTGCTAGTTCTTTTCATTAGACCGTATTTATTGTTTGTCAGATGGCAACGTCAAGCTCTGACAAAAATATATAAATAAATAAAAACTAAAAAGTGTTTTTAATAACTTTCTGAACTAAAATTAAGCGCTAATGAAAACAGTTTCATACATTAAAATATTCAGTATACAATGAGTTCAGTGTGCTCTTTAGATGCTCTATTGCAGGTGGACTGGAGCCTATTCCAGCTACTGTAGAGTAAGAGGCAGGGTACACCCTGGACAGGTTACCAATCTGACACAGGGCTAACACAGAGAGACAGAAAACCATTCACACTCACCCCTATGGGCAATTTTGAATCAACAATTAATCTTTGGACTGTGAGAGAAAGCTGGACTACTGAAGAAAACCCACGCAAACACATAGAGAAACATAAAAGAACTAGCAGATTACTAAAAGCACAGCTTTAAGAGCTCTTTAAGCTCTTTAGCACTTTAAAGCCTGAACTATATTAAGCATATTAATATAGTGATTTTCTCAAATAACTGCTGGAAAATTCAAATGTATAGAAAATAGAGTGTTTAGGGAACTTTCTGACGAAATAGGAATACATTAATTATTATTAATTTGCATATATTAGCTTTAATTTCTATGTTATTTGCTACATCAGGCTTTTTTGCCATTAATTCCTTAAAAATGCATATGAAGGGAAGGTGTTGTATTAATATAGTCAGAAGAAGAAGGTTTGTGGGTCTAACACCGTACTCATCGGTGAAAGTTACAAGTTACCAGAAAGTCGTAAGCGTTGCAGATTTTGGTGAATATGAGGGAAGCTATCACAAGGAAAATAAAGCAGCAGTATATTCTGAGAAATAGAGGTTTTGTCTTCTTTTTGTTTTGGATCAAAAAAGGTATGGCAATCTATGAATTCATTTTCTTGATCCCAAACACCGTCGCCAGATACAACAGCAGCTGAAATAACAGAGAATTTGTTAATAAAGACTATCACATGAGACCATAATAGCAAACTTCAGCTTCCCCTTAATTTTACAGTATTCACATAACAAGAAAGCCCCCCCTAAAAAGAGTTTAAATGAATCAAATTCTAAATATCACATAATCAGTGAGCTTAAAATGATTGCAGGTATTGTGATATGAGATGTTAAAGTGTTCAGCCAAAGCCATAAATACACCACAGTCACACTTGGATGACCTCTGGGTCAGCTGATGGAGGAATTCACACAGTGTGTTGAATCTAACAGCAACAGTAACAATTAGAAGTAGAGTGAAACAAAACTTCAAATAAATGCAATTTTACTGACTTGAAGTCTTTATAAGCCATTTATATTACAGCAAGTTCACAATAGAGTATACTAATGTACAGTACTATACAGTCATGGTTGTTTTAATAGTGTGTTCCCACTGCCCCCTAGTGGAAATATTGAGGAGTAAAGTTGAGTTTTCCCACTTTTTGTAAATGCAACAAAAATAACATTTGGCGAATACACTAAACAATGTAAAATTATAAAATATCACGATATATTTTAACCATACAATAGCAAAGTGTTATTTGTGGCCAACTTCACCCGCAACTTCGTGTCTACACTTGGATCCCTGATTAGTAGTATTGCAGGGCTCTGGCTACATCCCGCTATCTAGGCGGCAATGTGCGTTGAAGGACGTTCAACTTTAGCCAATAACGAGGCCTGGATTTACAATCTGTCCAATCACCGAAGAGGATTAGTTGGCGGGGCCTGCACTCACTGACGAATCAGCGCAGGCCGTCTCACGAAAGTCCGGAACCACATGCTGGCGCGCGCCTTGATGTTATTGTCTGTGACATGTAGCTTTTAAACTATAGTCGTTTCTACGTGTGTGTGTGTATTTCTTAAGTCATAAAATTAGCATCAAATATCAGAAAATGGCAGCAACAGTGACGACGAGTCTTGTGACCGCAACGGAGCACGACCCTGACCGGTGTGAGAGTGAGGAGGAGACCCGCGGGGCCGAGGCGGAGGACAGCGGCCAACAACAGCAGACGGGCCCAGTCACGGTGGGCCACAGCCGGCTGTCCAAACTCCCGCTGGCCCGCATCAAGGCTCTGATGAAGACAGACCCAGACGTGGCCCTCGCCAGCCAGGAGTCAGTGTTCATCATCGCTAAAGCCACGGTGAGGCCACTGATATCCTAGCCGGTCCTCGTAACACGAGTGCTGGCTCTCTATATGATGCTATCAAACTTAAGTGCAGATAGTAAATAATCAATTTTTTAAATGTTTATATTTCATTTTACTTTATTTACCATCCATGACCTAAATTTATCAGCCTGAAACTACTGTAGTATATTTAAACTTAGTGTAGGTTAACCTTTGGAGTAAACGCATAACTTATTCGTGTTAATGTCTAACTAAAATGTTAGAGCCAAACTGAACTAACTGCATGCTAGATAGGGAATGAAAGCTAGTAGAAGCAAGACGGATACATGTGTGAATGAGAGGGAGACAGATGTAACGGTGAAGCTGCAAGGAGCAGAGGTAGTGAAGGTAGATGAGTTTAAATACCATGGACAAACAGTGCTCAAGGGAGGTAAAGAAGAGAGTGGAGGTGAGTGTTGGGAGACAGTGTGACAGAAGGATAGCAGGGAAAGGGAAGGTTTACATGACCTGGTGTCAGTGAAACTTGCTATGATGTACAGTTTGGAGGTGGAGGTGGTGGTGGCAGGAGCAGAACTGGAGGTGCTCAGATTTTTGTTGGGAGCGACCAAGAGGGACAAGATTAGAAACAGAGTGTTTTAGAAGGACAGCTCAGGTTGAGTGCTTTGGCGTTAAAGACAAACTTTAAGGACAATTGTTTGGACATGTACAGAGAAGAGATGGTGGATATATTGGATGCTGACTGTGGAGCTGTCAGGCAAGAAGAAAAGAGGAAAGATCTTAGAGGAGGTTCATTGATGTGGTGAAGGAGGACGTGCAGAAGAGCATGCTAGCGATAGGGTTTCATGGAGGCAGATCAAATGCTGTGGTGACTGTTAAAGGGAGCAGCCAAAAGAAGAAGTAGAAGAAACATGTTGTGCAAAAACAATGTGCATTTCAGCACAAATGTATTTTATCAGAGGCTTCAGTTAATAAAAAAGTCTATTTCTGATAGTTTCTCTGGTTGATTTTGAATGATTTTTTTTGTACAGGAGTTGTTTGTTGAGATGATTGCCAAAGATGCTCTAGTGTATGCACAGCAAGGGAAGAGGAAAACTTTGCAAAGAAAAGACTTGGGTAAGTGGATTAAACGCATGCTTAATTCCATTTGAAGTCTACTCACATAAATAGAAAATGGGCTGGTGCTTGTAAAGCATTTTCCTGTTCTTGCAAAGAACATCAAAGCACTTTCCTTCATCAATTCACCCATTCATATATGTGTCTTTTTCTGTACCTGTGTGCTTCTAACCTAACGGGCACACAGTCACACTCCAGTGGTGATCAGTATCTTACCCAAGGATAATTATACAACCTGCTTCATAAGCCTGAATTCGACAGTTGCACATATTTCTGAGAATTTCATAAACCGATAATAAGTAAAAGATCTTTAATCAATCACTTTATCTGTGGCATAGAGCTGTAACAGCTACATCATGCTGCGATTTGACTTCAAGAAACAGGCTGTGCTGTAATTTTAGGCCCCTGTTCCTTTTCTGTGACTGACTTAAATATTAAAATTACAACTCAAAGATATGCTACACATGCCTCTTTGTAATCAGTAGAGAAATACTCTGTGTCCCACCCCTGTTTTCTACCTTCAGCATCAGTTTTACTTTTTGGTCCCTACTTGAGGTACATCAGGAAGGGACATGCACATGCTTAGTTTGTGCATGAGGTGTATGTCTCTTTGCAGACCACAGCTGCAACCCAGGATATCAAATGTATGGAGAACCTAAACCGATATGTGGTCCGATTTATAAACTATGAATAAGTTTGAGTTTGACATATATGGTTTGTAATAATAATCTAGGAATACTACAAACAAGAGGGCTTATCTCATGCACCGCCATCCTGAGATAATGTTAGCTAAGTAAAGTTACATTAAATCTGGACAAAAACAAAAAACATTCGACAATCCGACACTGGACGCACTACGTAATTCAGAGCAAGCTAATGGCTAGGTCATAAGTAAAAATAGGACAGCAGGGTCCTTGCAGCTACAAAATAAAATAAAAAAATGGTGATTGTGTTCACTTTTGTTTACATTCTGAAACTGATTGTAGAAACTGATCACTTGTGGTGACTAGATGGTTTCCCAGAGGTTGAGGGTGTTGCATACTCACCGTTTTTGAACGCTCCTGATAGGAGGCAGGCTTTCTGCAAACAGATGCAGTTTTCTTAGTCTGTCTGCAATCACTCTCAGAGAGCTTGTTCAAAGTTTTGCAAATAATTGGTATCAAATTGATAAAGGCAGAGAGATTGGCAACATGTTGCCATCACTCTCAATGAGTCTTTGTCAGTGAGCACAACTCAAGGGGACTTATCTGGACTGGCTGCCAGCTGGTTGTATTCTGGTTATGTTTTTAGAGAACAGGAAGGATGCTGAGAGCATGTGTAATAGTTAAATGTAAATTTGTGTGTTTCGAGACAGCAACAGATTTGTGTTTTTTGACACAGATTGCTGTATTATCAGAAACTGATTGCATGTAATTTATGACTTACCGACTGACTCCATGTTATGGTATATTTATGGCAGGTTTTAGTGACGGTGTTGGTTCTCTTGAGAATCTCATTTTGTAGCCAAAAAAGAAAAACTGAAGTGACATAACTTAATCTTATTGGATAAAACAGATTGACAGAGTTTGCGGACGTAATTGCATTTGAAAAAAGGTGATAAATCACATACTCAGCATTTTGCAAAATGTTGCAAATTCACAATTATGTGACAGCATGAGTATAATATTGTATCATTTTTTTCTTTTGACCCCGTAGACAATGCAATAGAAGCCATAGATGAGTTTGCATTTCTCGAAGGTAAGCTATACAAAGATAAAAATAAAAACCTTTGAAATTGTCTGCATTAAGATGCTGATTGAATTCCTCACATGCACAAAATTCAGTATTCCAATTTATATGTTTTACTGACTTCATTTTTTCTGCAGGCACACTGGATTAAAGACTGCTTCAGGAGACGGGTCAAAACTGTTTGCAGCCATCCAAGTTTTTATAACACGGTCATAATTAATTGTTGGAAACTTTCTGCTACTTTTCTAAGTAAAAATCTGAACTTCAACTTTTATTAATGCTTTTATACGATGGTTCCGTAAGATTTTTCATGCGTAACTTTGAAGACTTGTGATGGAAATGTGTAAATTTTTTTGTATATACTTGTGAAATACTATTCACTGTACAAGAAATAAAAGTAAGTTAAACAACAGAATGAAAGCTGTGCAGGTGTGTGTCAAACTCGGCATTGCTGGTAAAGCTGTAAGAATAATATTGTCAGGCTTCAGTGGAGTTTTTCCAAAATATGCAGAGTGACATTAAAAGCAAAAAGAAGAGTGCACTGCAAACTTGACCCCAGTTTTAACTAGTTTTGACTCGGCCCAAACAAATGTTTAGTCAGTCACAATACAGTAGCTGCAAAACAATGGCCTTAACAAAATGTCACAGAAAACTAGTAAGTAATGGTTCATTAATGTCTCATTTCTTTCAAAGTTACACATCGCACGGTAGCGTTATTGGTTGCCAATAGCTGTCAAATTTGTGGGTTCTTTTGAATAAGTTTGAACAGAAGAAAAAGATGAATGACAAGCACTGCGAGCAACACTCACAGCTGAACTGAAGCGCATACTTTAAATTCCCTTTTTACTCCTGCACAGTTCAGGTGGATGCTTTTTTGTTTGTTTGTTTTTTAAACCAGCCTGCTCTAAAGTAAATGTGCTCATCGAGTGATGTCGGAGCTATCCAGGGTCCTGCCCTTGTTGACACATTTGTAGAATTTCCTCCTTATATTTAAATAATAGAATAGCATCTTGAAGTTTTCGGAGAAGAATCAGATCATTGATATTTTTTTCTGTATAAACGTCTTGGGCCTTCTCTTGTTTCTTTATGTTTCGCTTCTAAGAAATAAGACTTTGTAATAATTGTAGTGGTTTTGCGCAGTAGTTCTGCAGGCTTTCCTTTGCCATCGGCTGCTTTTTCACTCATTTTCAATTTGGTCCTTGGACCTCAGCTTTTTCAGAAGAATGTTTTTTTTATTAAGCCAGTTAACACTGAGCTATGAATCATTCAAGCATAACAACGGCACCTAACTCAAGCAACAAACCGGTGTTATGTCTAAATATAACAGAAAACTTAGCAAAGAACCACGTTTAAATAGTATGTTTATGCACTTTGTTACAAAATCTCTTCCCTTTTCTCTTGTGGAATCTATGAAAAATGCCAAAGATAACACAGGTGCATCAGCATAAAATAGTATTTATAAAACTTAGTGTATGTCAGGATGGTTTGCAGTGTGTCCTTAAAACATTTCGGGAAATTGGTGCTGTGAAATTCAAAAGAAGGTAGGTAGGTCTAAAAACTATCCGATGAACAGCATCTGAAATTCATGTCTTTTAAGTAATATGAAAAAAAATCCAGCAAGGAGAGCGGCATCTGGCTCATCAGCTGCTGCATCTACTGTTCACTGAAGCAGGCAGAAAAAGGCTGAAGTATTCCAAATTACATAAGAGCTCGACCGAAAAGTGATGAATCCCAATTTGACATTTTATCGTGTTTGGAGATGGTAAGGAGAGAGGCACAATCCTGTCATCAGCCATCTGAAAAACAGTGGTGGCTCTTTCACGGTTTGGGGCTCCATTTCTGCCAGTGGTGTTGGAGATCTGGTCAAACTGATTTACATACACCATACCATGGGTAGGCAACTCCAGGCCTCGAGTGCTGGTGTCCTGCAGGTTTTCGATATCACCCTGGGTCCCAAACACACTGCCTATGTAGTAAAAGCAAACCTGGATAAAAAAAACACTGGGGAACATGATCAGTCATGGATTGGCCTCCCCAGATCCTGTTAACTGTTTTTAAAGGAGTTTAAGGGATTTCTAAATATCTTTGTTTTTTACCCTTTTCTTGAATCCTTGTGTGTTGTCAGCCAGTATGGACATAACTGCAGTAAACTATTATTTGCCCAACTACGAGTATTTTGGCTTCATTTTGTAGTAAAGAACGTACTGAATTAATTTGCGTTGATATTTTTAATTTTTTTAATTTGTGGTGGATAAAAGGTTAGTCTCAGCGGAACGCCCTGACTGTTTACTGACGCCCCAGGGCACTTTGGCTCTACGACAGGCCTCAAGCTGAGCCTAGTTTTTAGACTTTTCGACTGCATCTCCTGAACAATTATTTCTGCAAACCTGTTCTTGTCATACTTTTCATAACAAATAAAACTGCAGGTGACACATGAAACATGGTCTGCATTTAAGATGATGATGGTGTACTATATGTGAGATGTTTATTTTTTTAAAATATTACTAATGGTAAATCTCTTGGAAAGTGGAATAAATATTATGTCATTACCACTGCTGGAACATTGAGTTTTGGACACTTACAGAGTACACCGCAGCCAGTGGTGAAATGTTGAAGGTCAGATTTCTTGTGCAACACAGCGACAATGAGAAAAATCACACTGACCCTCAAGTTTGCACTTGGAATGTGTCTGGATCTCTGTGGACATAAGATGTGTGTTTTTCTTCTTGGCAGCAATTTTTAAACATATCCAGAGTGTCCAGTTTCTCACTCCAGGCTCAATCAAGACCTTTTGAGTTTTTGTAGTTCGGATTTTCAAAATAAATGCTTGAGTGTGTTTAAGCTGATTTTCTAGGTTTAGTGTTTCAGGGGGTAATGAAACAGAGCTGTGTGAAGCAAAGATATTTGGGTCCAGTCAACTCCCTGCAGAGGAATGCCTGACTGGCACAGGGGAGCATGCGGCGCTCTATTCTAATAAAATATAATCGCATGTTGAAGCAATGGACATAATTGTATTTCCACAGTCGATTTAGACATTCCACGAAGGAAATCTAATGTGAAGATAAAATGCAGAGCTTTCCCGTGTCCAAAGCAGAACATGAAATATGAATCCAAGGCTGGTTGGCCTAATGCTTCGCTTTTATAATGATGGGGAAAAAATGGCATGCTGGGATAAGCTTCAACCCTTTGGCTTTTCAAAGCTTAGTTATTTATAACAAACTTGTAAAATTAAAGTGGCATTTAATACAGCCAAGACCTCTTTTCAATTTTAAGTTAAAAGAATTGTTTAGAATTTTAATAACTGCACCTATTCGAATTCTTTTTGATTTACGTATGCAATGAATACTAAAAAACAAAGACCATAAAATAGGTACAATAGCTCTATCACAAGGTTAAGCATATGATTTTGCAACGCTCTTCACATCCTGGCGATGACAACATGATTCTTAGCAAGTACTGCTGTGGGGAAAATTAGTATTCGACTCCCTTTTTAAGTCATAATTTTAAACACTTGTGAAAAAATGAAGGAAAGAAGTATCCCCTTGGAAAATATGATTTATTACTTGGAGTAATTCTTGTTGGCAAGCACAGCTGTCAAATGCTTCTTGTAGTTGGTCACCAGGTTCGTGTGCACTCAGTGGGGATTTTTGGCCACTGCTCTTTGTAGATATTCCACAAATCCTTAAGTTTTCTAGGTTGTCACTTAGCTACACAAAACTTCAGCTCTCTCTATAGGTTTCATACCACTATACTGACGTCACCAAAACAGTCCATTTGTCAATATCCTGCTCCAGTCTTCCCTCACTCATGAAGGACACCTTGAGATTCTTGAACTTCTTCATTGGGGTCAGTAACTTCTCTCTGGATTGGAGTGAACACTCCAGCCTTTTCCAACTGAGAACCATGGCCTCCGACTTGGAGCTCACACTGCAGGTGCTGCACAATGCTGCTGCCGCCTGTGTGGTAGGCATGGTGTTCTTTGGGCCATTGTCAACAGTCATTTCTTTCTAAACGCTCAGAGCCCAGCCCAATTTTAGTCTCATCCAGCAACCTTGCTTCCTTGAAACTTTCATCTGAACGGGCCTTCTCGAGCAAGTTACTTTGCAGGATTTCAAACCACAACCTGACAACTTGTCACCATTGGTTATCTTGGTGATAACCAATGGTATTCCTGCTTTGTATTCCTAGGGTTATCCCTTGTTGTTCCTATGATCACTGATGATCTGTCTTTCTTTCATTTATTAATAAGCACTCCAACCTTGTGAAGGTCCGCAATAATGTCTCTGGTGTCCTTAAACAGCTCGTTGGTCTGTCCTATGGTGGTGAGGTTTAAAAAGGAATTGCAAGCTATAACTTGTCCTTGAATTATGTGCACTCATTTCATTGGAACTTATTGCTCAGTATTTTAAGCAAAAAAAACAATGAAAAAAATGTGCTGTGCTTAATTCTGTTTTCAAAATTACATTCCACACTTGTTGTCCGTTTTGTACACCTCCCAGTTTGCTGCCTTGCAAAGATTATATCGAGCATTTGCCCCCCTGCATTTTATCCCTTAAAAATCCCTTTTTGGGTACAGTCCCATCTGTTAACACTGTGTGTCCAGTTCAGCTGAGTTGAGCCCTCTGTCATCTTCTGGAGGTCAAACTATGCCTCCATGCAACTCCAGCTCTTAACATTACTCTGGTCACCCTGATCACTCACTGCTCTTACTTTTATTTTTGATTTCTCTCATGTTTCTGGGTCACCACACCTTGACAGGAGATATTTAATCACTGCAGAGATATCCGTAAAGTGTAGGGCTCACAGGCAGACCTGTAGTCATGTGGAAGGTATGTTTTTACAGCTGAGATTCCAACCTGATTTCTTGGGTCAAATTCTTGAACCCCCCTCTCTTTTACATGTGGACACACACACACACACATCTTTACCCCAAACACACCCCTCAGTCAACAGTCTGCATATTTTCACATCCAGGCTTTCACAGGAGACGTATTGTTGCCATGTTGTCTGAATATTTCTTGGTATGTTGCAGGAGCTGAAGGATAATTTGTTCATTCTTAAGCTCTGTTGAGCCACAGGAACTTAGACAAGCCCACACTGATAAAATCCAACAAAATGTGTCCATTATATGTGCTACTTTTTGTCTACAGCAATATTTCTCTGCATGAAATGCAACTCATTGTTCCAGCACTGCCCTGCCAACGTACTGAAAATCTCTCTAATGCATTCTTTTCTAAAGTACAGTAAATCCAGAGTATTTATAGTAATGAAGTTTGATGGGTTTGAATTTGCAAGCTTAATTTGTGTGACAAGGAGGGAAAAAAGTCACCTTTACCCCCTTAAAATATCCATATAATTATTTAATGGCCCTTTTCTACCAGTTTCACCGAAACAGCTTTTAAGTGTTGTCATCACAGAATGAGAACAATGTACATTACATTCCTGTGTCAGCTTTGTTTGATGATACTTTATGTTTCTCCCTGCAGATACATGGCCAAACCTAAATAGCAAGGCACAATGTCAACTGAAGTCCTTTCATCTTCCCAAAACCATCAACCATGAATGTCAGACTTTGGTGTCAATCCAACACGAATAACTTGCCATAGCAGATCAGAATAAAACACGGCCATGATTCCTGCTACGTTTCACTCTGACATTTAAAAATCGAGACATACGCACTCCATGTTTGCTCATTAGTTGTCAGCCTGGGTAGACGTGATAGCTTTTGAACAAACAGGTGATATTTCCTTAACAGTGTAGTAGAATAACTCCGCACAAACCTAGAAATGATTACTACAATTTATTCTCACATATATTTTTCACACAGTGGATGGTGCCAACTATGAATTTCAACTTCTAGGCTTGCATGA
>VOQK01037017.1:23132-33669 GCA_015052645.1 Benitochromis conjunctus
TATTTTTGAAAAATTTTTTTTTTTTTAATGGCTTATACTGTTATTTGCCAGAGACTGCCTGAAAGTGTCTCCCTCTATAAAAAAAAAAAAAAAGCATAACCACTCATGACTGATGTGAAATCAGTGAAACAGATGTAATGAAATGAGCAGTGATATTAATATTGTATATCACCAAGATACTCTTATGGTTATTTGTGACTTGTATACCTTAAATGTGAAATGACACTTCATACAGTAAAGTAGATGGGGTTTGGTTACAGTACACTGAGCGTGCAGAATATTGAGATAACATGTCTCCAGTGGTATGGTTTACAACTCCTTCTTCAGGCTATATTTGACTGTTTATAAAAAATCACAGTTGACTCAGAGTGAATATTTCAGCTGAATGCATCCTTCACTGTCCTATAACTCAAGAGCAAATGTTCCTAATATTTTGTCCATTTTGTATATTGCGTGTTTGTAAATTCCTGTATGAAATGTGACTCTAACATTAGGCCCTCAGGCATCAGCGACAGATTTAAGTATCTATTCGGAGTTTACATTTCTATGTTTCCACGATAGTTTGTCACTAAACTATGCCAAAGTGTTCATGATTCAGTTCACCACATGGCCAGGCTGTTAAAACTTAGAGGGCTCGACTGTGTGTGAAACACACAAGCATTGCATCGTAGGAGAATGCACTATATGTTAAAACACAGTATCTCAAGTGAACAATTTTATAAATAAATCTGAAATAATAACTAAAAGGGCTGCAGTGTCTTTTTTTAATCATGTGTGTGTGTGTGTGTGTGATGTTATCGCATCACTTTCTACAGCATGCTACTGATGTAGCTCAAAGTTAAACAAGAGTGAAATCTCAAAGTGCTTTATATTGTACAGTAAAGACCCTACAGTAATACAGAGAAAACCCAACAGTCAAATGGCTCCCTATGAGACAGTACTAGGAGACAGTAGGAAGGAAAAACCCCCTTTTTAAAGGAACAAACCTCCACCAGAACCACTCTCAGGGAGTTGGGGGTGACTTTAGTGACAGGACCATGTTCGGTGTGCGGGTGGTGGAATTATTGTTCTTTGTTATCCTGTAACAGTTATTTTAAAGCTTTAATTATATATTGTTTTGCAGGTAATATGGATTATTAGAGCTCAAGCTGCACAGCAAAACAGAAGTAATTATCATAAACAGCTACAACATTAAATCTGCAGCAAGTCGTTTTTGAGGTTTTTTAATTGGAAAAAGGGATTATGATTGCAATATGATAGAACAATTATGTTATAGTGATAAATATATAGAGATTATTGTGTAATTACATCCAACAAACTGCATTTTCATAAATTTAGAATTAATCCATTAAATGTCAGAGTTGGTGACGGTTTTAATTTGTGCCTGCACAGGTGTTAATTTTGCTAACCAATAACTTTTGTCATAATTTTTGCCCACAATCTCTTTTTTTGGACAAAAACAAGACAAAAACTAATGCATGAGGACAAAAACTATGATGAAATGTATTTGACATCAATAAAATGAATGACATGAAAATATTCAAGAGAGACAAGAATTATTAATGATTAATTAATTAGAAAGGCGGGACTAGTTTGGAAGTGATTCAATCAGAGGAAATCTCCTTATGCTGTGTAATATAGGTGCACACATTTGATCTGCCCTCAAGAAACAGTGCCACCACCTCTCATGAAAATGCAACAGAAAGGAAAACAGAAAAAGGAAACATAACACCCTTTGTAAAGCATGTGGCGCAACTCTCATCGGATTTAGTCTAACTAGACTAAAACTAAAGGAATAGGAAAAAGTCAAGAATATCCTCAAAAACTCACCTCAGTATTTCTGTCATTGGTCAGAAGTGAGTCTAACTTACTCAGTGACTCATATCGGACTCCTTTAACAAAGTTTTACAGCCTCCTCCAGAGTAAAATAACATGGACGCATATTGACAGCTGAGGTAAACAGCGGACTCAAACCCTACACTCACTACATATGAACAGCAGCCACCATAGGTAGAACTGTATGCTTGAGATCGCTAAGAAATTCATTCGTCTGCAATCTGCAATCTACTGACATCTAGTGGTGAGACTTTACACAATGTAACTTTAAAGTAAGATAATAATGAATTGCTAATCCTGTTTCATTATATTTATGACTCTGAAAAGTCATTGTACATAATGAGAATGTTTATTTTAGGTACTTTAGATATACTTTTTTTAATACAACTTGTCCTAGATTAAGCTACGTAAGTAGTGTTATTATCATTTTTACTAAAGAAAACATCTTTTTTACCCCACTTTGAGAAACAATATTCCAAAACTCTTGTGCAGAACTATTTTCCATGTAAGAAATCTGCAACAGGACGCAGGCCTGCGCATGAGTCTGTAAATTGTGTGCAGTATTTTATGAACAATTTTCTAAACTGAATCTTATTTCTGATTAAATATTCTGGTTTCCCTATCACATCCAGTAGTGACACATGTGTAGTGCTTTCACTAGCACAGCCTGGGTTAAACTTAACTATCAGTTTTTATATCAAAGGATTTCAAACTTAGATTAAATGTTCATAATGAAAAAAAAAATAATTCCCCTCATCCATGTGTGAAACTTGTTTGTCATATAACATTTGACCCACTGTTTTCTCTAAGAGAGCAGCTGAGAGTGTCTGGAGAAGAGAATATCTTCCACAAGGGGTAGCCACAATCACAATAATGAGAATCACAGTTCATTTCAGTTCCTGAGACATTTATTTATCACGTTTCCATCAACATGTTGAGCTGCTCCTCCATCAGAAATAACAGTTCTACTAAAATAACTTAAAGCAACTAAACTACAACCTGCAAACAAAAACTTAAGACCTCTTAATGGGCATGAACTGATACAAAATCACACGGTTAAATCACGCGTGTATTCACACGAACACGTTTATAATTATGCACAACACTGAAACAGCTGTGTACGTTCTCAAAAGCGTTCACAAAGTTTCTTCACTGCACTTTTTCACAAAACCATCAAGTCAACTGTAAAGTAACCACATTTCAGTCAAAATATACCAAAAATCCAGTTACACGTTGAGTAGATAATATAACATATAATGCAGAAAACACAGACCGATTGGTGTAATAGTGTACTAATGTTTAAAAACACTTTAGCCACCAACAGGGGGAAAAAAGAAACACAGAGAATATGAACACCTTCAGTATTGCAGCTATTTCTGTGACATTACTCCTTTAGCATTGCAGTACTGTGCCCACATAGCACCAAATAAATACAAGAAATACACACCAATATCCATAAAAAGCACTGAGGGGAAAAACAGTCTATAAAGTAATTTAAAACATATCAACTAAATAAAACAAAGTTTTCTTTTTCACTCATATCCAGTGTTTAACAGTCAGAGTTTTACGACTACATCGTGTAAGCAAACTTAAAAGAGGAAGGAAACAATACTGCTGCTCGTGTATTTACATCCAGCTCCATTTTTGTGTAGTGCTGTGGAAACTCCACATCTAAGTCCTATTAGAGGTAGTCATTATTAGAATGACAAAAATGGGTGTTTGCAATGGACAGTGTTTAGTCATGCAGAAGAACTGGGCAAAGTCTAAAGAATACATTCACAAGACTGAAACAATAAGCTGGTTTATGTTATTAATGGTTTCTCTCTTATAATACTGTTTTCAAGCTTGAACGTGAGGCTATTTGATGGCTTTGAACTGTACTTCAAAAAAATAAAATAAAATCACAGGATGCTCCTAAAAACAGCACGTGAACATTAGCTTCTGTCATCAAGCTGCCCCAGGACAGGCGTCACTGTGTCTTATTTCCCAGACAAGCTTTTGTATTTCAGGGAAAGATGTGAACCTCAAGCATTGGCTCAGTTGACCAAAAACGATTATTTTCTCCAGGGCCATCACTGCATCATGCTAACGTATGTTCACCCCCTTTCATGTGCTTCACATTGTGGTCTCGCTGTTGAGATGATTGACTATGTCATTGTCCTGGCAAATGAGCTGATAAGGTTTCTCGTTCTCCTCGATTACGGAGTTGCGCACCTCGGCGTCCTGATTCTGCAGCTCTTTCCGGGAAAGGTGCTCCACGATTCCGGCCCCGAGGGAGTCGCCGAGAACATTTGTGGTAGTACGCAAACGGTCCCTGGAGTCACGAGAGAGAAAGAATAAGTGAGAAAGAATAAAAAATTACTGCATATATAAGTGGAAGTGGATGTATGGATGTATGGATGGATGGATGGATGCTATGAAAACAGTTGCAGGCTCTCTTATCCATCTCTCTGCATTATGCATCGATAACCTTTGTAGTTGTGGGACCTCTGGGCTCTCTGATGCTTTACAATGACATTTAAGCTGGCACAATCCCAGACCAATCCCCATCAAGCTGACATTTAGTAGGAACTCACAGGAACCAATCCACAGCGATGATCAGCGTTATGTCCTCCGTGGGCAGTCCCACCGATGTCAATACAATCACCATGGTAACCAGGCCAGCCTGAGGAATGCCTGCTGCTCCGATGCTGGCAGCCGTTGCTGTGATACTGAGTGGGCGGTGGGAGGGATGGAGAGGCGAGTGAATGCATTTAAATAAAAGGAAACAAACAAACAGCACATGTGCACTGCTGGTGGGTGTAGTAGAGTGTGATAAAAGCACACGAGGAATACTGTCACTACCATATGTTCTATAAAATGTATTACACATTTTTGTCTAATAATAATAATAATATCAGAAACACACTTTTAATATATGTTTACATGTTTTTTACCTTCTCATTTCCTTATCTAGTTATAAAAAGCCTGATCAGGTGCACAGAATAAAATAATCTGCAATTCCAGATACAATCTTGGCTATAAAGGAAAAGGTTAGTAACATTAACACTCATAATTACTGGACTGCATAAGAAAGAGGAGTGTAAGTTGGAGCAAATCACTGTCTCATGCTTTTACTATGTTCTGTATTTATGTATATGCTGTAAATAAAGGACAGCATGGAAGTCCCAAAAACTGCAGTTTCTTAAACGGCCACTAGAGTTGGAAATATTTCCATAGACTACTATATTAAAATGACCAACTTAGCAGCAGAATTAAGCATGTTTACATTAGCACTGTACAGATATTCTTGTATACCTGTTATAATTTTTTAAATTGTACTGAGGCTAAAATCTCAGCAATTTCAAGTCACTGAACTCAATCTCGCAAATGCATTTGTGCAGCTGGTATCATTTAGTATGTTCTGGATACTGAATACAAAATAATGTGGCTGTCTAGTTAATTGCACTAGCTAAACATTTAAAGAGTTTATTTTTTCTCATTTTGGTGAGTGAACCTTTAGTATTTTTGTAATAGTGTGGTAGATTACACACCGGATCCCTGGTTTGATCCCAGTGGCATCCATCAAAATCTGCTATATGAAAAATGCAGAGCTACCCACTATGGGAACATCTCGTGAAAAACGAACAGCAAAAGTAGTGGCAGGTATTTAAACTTACTGGCCACTTTATTAGATACACTTCATCAATGGCTTTTTAAAGCAAGTATCTAATCAGCCACTCACTTGGCAGCAACTCCGTGTGTTTAGGAATGTAGAAATGGTCTACAGCAGCAACACGCCACACACACTTATGCCACTTCTGACAGCTAAGAGCAGGAAACTGTGGCTACAAGTTGTGCACCAAAATTGGACAATAGAGGATTGGAAAAATGTTGCCTGGAGCAATGAGTCTTAACTTCTGCCATGACAGTCAAATAGTGGAGACAAGATTTGATGTGAACATAATGATCCTCTCTTTATGACCACAGTCTGCCCATCTTCTGGGCGAAACGAGGGGGCTCAACTGAGTACTAGCAAAACAAAGTAATGTTACCTGATGGTGAGAATTTGACCAAAGTTTAGTTCCATGCCATTGACTTGAGCAATAAAGATGGCTGCCACTGCCTCGTAGAGGGCGGTGCCATCCATGTTAATGGTGGCTCCAACGGGAAGGACAAAACGCGTCACTCGTTTATCCACGTGGTTGTTTTCTTCGAGGCAGCGGAAGGTGATGGGCAGGGTAGCAGAACTTAAAGCAGACAGGGTGAGACATGTTGCATTACCATAAACACAAGCAGAGACTGGCCTTTACATTATACGTATGCTGCTAAACACAAAGGAAGTGATGCAGTGCTTCTAATGATGAGATTCAAATGAATAAATAACAATGCTTGAATTATGGAGAAGCTAACCTGGAGGAGGTTCCCAGAGCAGTGATCAGTGCCTGCAGCAGGCCGCCAATGAAGCTGTAAGGATTCTTCCTGGTCACCAGGAAATAAAGCAGTGGCAGGACAAAGAGGCCATGGATGAGAAGACCCACGATGACCGACACAGTGTACATCCCCAGCTGACCCCCCACTTCTGCCAGATCCTTCATCTCCACAATCTTCCCAGCAATCAGAAACAGGATACCTACTGGAGCATACCTGCAAGTTTGGAAACATTGTTTTACTGTAATGGTAATTTTATTGGGTTCGTTGCTTTTGTAGACTACAGGGAGTGTTTTCCTCAGTTAAGTCTACTCAGAATCTTTTCTTATCAAAGCACAACTTAGAGAAGTTTTTCACATGGCATGGATGCTGCGTTTTTACTAACCAGATGATGATGGCCACCAGCCTCATGATGGCTTCATTCAGGCAGTCAAAGAACTCTCTAAGAGCCTGGCCCTGCTGTTTCATGTTGCCAATAACCAGACCGAAGCACATGGAAAACACCACCAGACCCAGAGCGTTTACTCCGCCCGAGGAACCAGACACAGGAACGACCTCCTCCACCATCTCCTGTGGTTGAAAACATTTTACACATAAATCAGTACACACTGTAGTTTTCTTTTTCATAGTGATTGAAGTATTGCACTTATACCCGAGGATGCTTTTAGAATCAGTAAACCTTTGACACCCACCTGTATGGTGTGCGGCACTGTGCTGAGGTTCATACTCAAGTCAGAATCGGTCACGTTAAGAAAGGCGGTGAGGTTCAGGTTTACTGTCACGTTTCTTGTGTGAACAGTCTTCTTGTACACTGTTTTATACTGCAACAGACATAAAATGTTTTTAAGGTAGTTACATAGCAATACATGCAACTTAATAGAGATTAGGAAAATAAAACTGTATGATTATCAAATTTTTGTTGATGAAGATTTTGTTTCTTTAAATGAAATGAAGCTTTCCATAATGAAGAAGATATGAACCATGACTGAGATGAAAACAAAGGCTTACCTGCTTGAAGCAGGCTTCTACCAGATTAGGGGGAAACATGTTCCTAGAATAACAAAAAGCAAAGATCAAATGAACCACATGTACATATATAAATATGCCTAAAACCGAAATTATTTTAATAACCAGCAGGGGGCAACTCCTGTGGTAGTCTACGGGAAAACAGCACTCAGTTGTTTCACTTTATGACCTCACTCTATGACCTTTCTGAGTCGTTACCTGATGAGATCCAGAAAAGCATCAGTAGCCTGAACAGGTTCGATATTCCCACCGTTGGTCACGGGGCTGTCCCTGCTCCCTTTCCCCGGCTGGATGATTACAACGATGACGATACCGATAAACACAGCAATCAGCGTGGTCACCATGTAGTAGACCACTGCATGCAAACCCATCTTACCAGATGCTTTACTGTCCAAGGAGGAAATGCCTGAGGCAGAGAAGATTTTGTTCTGAGTAGACTGGTGAAAGTTTAAATTTGATGTTAAATGAGTCATAGAAACATCTTGTGGGTGAATACTGAAGACTACGACAGAATATTTACAGAAAGCCTAATTTGCTGCTATCATTTCAGGATCTAGATGGTAATCTGCTGAAGCAATGTGGGGAAATAAAACGTGTTTGCTTTTCAGTGCTCATTAGAAGCTAACCTGTGATCAGACTGGAGACAATTAAAGGTAGCACCAGCATCTTCAGCATTCTCATTAGGAGCTCCCCAGGAAAGGAAAAGTACTTGATCTCCCTCAGGGACAGATTGTAGGGGCGTAGAGCAAAGCCCAGGATTATACCTGGCAAATAAATAAATACATTAATAAATAAGCATTCAAATGCATAAATATAAAAGCAAAAAGAATAACAGGTGAAAAACCTCCATTTGTTGTTCATTTCCACTCACCCAGAGCCACAGCAGCGATGGTGAACAAAACAAACAAGTTCCTCTTCAGGAAACCCTTCACACTGGCCTTGCTGACGGAGCTCATCCTCTCCTTCATGCTGCTCGCTCTCCTCTCCATGGCCCTGCGTAAGCGCCTCCTTAGGTCTACTCTGTCTGGTAGGGGTGGTTTTTCTGTGTCCTCGTTTAGGAAAAGGCTGGCACTCGTGGGGGGCTTCTCGTTCATAATAAGCTCCAGCACCTGGTCCAGGAGGCAGGTCTCGTGTGAAACTAAGAAGAAAAAAAAAGGGAAGGATGAGGGGAGAAATAATTTGTTAAATGTGAAGTTTTTGTCATGTGCAGTTTCTGGAAGGACGGCACGCTTTTAGACATTCACAGAATATCCACACACATCACATGTTGTTCAACGGGGTGAACATAATACATCAAACATACCAAAAATAGAAAACAGGATGAAACAGATGCTGCTGTGTTAAAGACTGAAGCACCTGTTTAGGATTACAAATCAAAACCAGACCTATCTGTGGCACAGTAATTAAAAAGTCTGAACCATGTAACCCACCGCTGGCAACTGAGATGGAGAAGTTTACCAAGCTGAAATAGTTTTTATGAATACACAGATACCTTTCTTTTTTAGTGTACAGAGAATAAACTTCCCCTTTTTTGTATAACTTGTTTTAGTTTAGTGGTAAAACAGTTGGCGGGCAAAACATTAATTGGCAACAGTTTGGATTAATCTGTTCATCAATATCTCACCGGCCACTTTGTTAGGTACTCCTTCAACTTTAACTGTTCATTAATGCAAACAAACCAGCCATGTGGCAGCACCTCAGTGCATTTAAGTATGTAGAGTTGGTCAAAACGGGCATGATGAAGTTCAAACTGAGCATCAGAATGGGGAAGAAATGGGAATCATGTGACTTCTGATGTAGCAAGGGTTGTTGGTGCCAGATAGGCTGGTGTGAGTATTTCAGGAACTGAGATCTGCTGGGATTTTCCATCACTAGTTTACAGAGAATGGTTTGAAAAAGGGAAATTGTCCAGTGAGCAGCGGTTCTGTGGGTAAAAATGCCATGTAGAGTTCAGAGGTCACAGGAGAATGCTTTGAGCTGATAGGATGGCAGCAATGACTCATTATGCTCAAATCATTTCAAACCGATGAGTTTACTGTGCTCAACAATCACCAGATCTCAATCAAATAGAGCACCTTCGAAATGTCGTGGCGCGGGAGAGTCGCATCACAGGTGTGCAGGGGATAAATCTGCAGCAACCGTGTGATCCTATCATGACAATATGAACCAAAATCTGCGAGGAATGTTTCCAGCACCTTGTTGAATCTTTGGCACAAACAACTCACTAGCAAGACATTCCTAACAAATATATGCATGAGCACTTCTTTATGACCTCATAGCCTACAATAGCAATGGCCTGTTTACCTAATCTGTCAAAAAACAATAAAGCCACGTTCACGAGCAGAAACTCTAAAATACACACTGTCACTCTGACTGCAAGCACAGTTCTGGTTTAGTAATTACAACTAAAGCTGGACTAGGTGCTGCTTTAGTCTTGAACCAAGTAAGCAAACATGAGCTGGCTTTGCTTTGCAATTTTTTCCATGCTTAAATAGAAAAGAGCTATAAAATAGACTAAAACTTAACATGAATAATGAGCTTTTGCAGTCTTACCGTGTTTCCCTTCCCTCTCCGTGTGTGTGTGTGTGTGTAACACGTGGCCGCTGCTCGCACTTCCTCTTATCTAAGTAGGCTACATTGTTTCCTCTTAGCCAACCACTGCAAACAAACTTGAAGTCCCATAGAGCAGGTACCTGAACAGGCAGTGTCTTCATCTACTCCACTATAATCACACTGACCTTACACAAAAATCCTTTTTTCATTCTTCCCCAGAAATAAACACTTTATTTTGATCACCAAAAACTGAATCTACTCAAATAATTTTCTAAGGTTTGCATCAATCTATACATCATTCACACATTGTTTAAAAAAAAAAAAAGTCAACCTGGCAAAGAGACGGCCGTCTTCTCAGTTCTCTCACAGCACGATTCAGACCTGCTGTTTATAAATGTCTGAACGAATGCGTAGCGCGGTCACAATGTTTTACTATCTGGAGGACTGGAGTGGACTGATAACCCCATTCTAGCGTGTAATGCATAAGAGTGGATGAAGCTGCCAGTTTCTACAGAGTTACGTTACAGTAGGAATGAAAATAAAATGTTCAGTCGTGGAGCTCAAAAAAAGCAAGACTAAAGGAAAAAGGAAGTCTTAATGAAGGAAAGGCACTTTAGCAAAGAGCTGAACATGAAGGCAGTTCACAGTTTACAATATGACTGCAGAAGAAGTTTATGTTCTGCTACATAAATCTTGTGATGAACATAATTAA
>VOQK01037018.1:0-13996 GCA_015052645.1 Benitochromis conjunctus
TACCGTTTTTAAATGCCTGAAAGTGAAATCATCTTGCGTATCTTGCTTTCTGCATCTATTTTTACAATTTGTCTTTAGTGGTTTATGTTACAACAACATAGTGTACCTATAAGGAAAATTCTATTTTTATAGCACTGTGCAAAAGTCTTGAGCCACCTCTCATTTCTATGTGGTTTGCTAGGAACACGTGGACTAGGTGAAGCAATTTATCGATGTCTGTCAAAGATATATAGAAATATAGGACATAAGGCAAAAACATCTCCTAAAAATCAATACTGATTTACTGATTTTCATTTTTTTTCTGACTGATAGAATGACTGCAAAAGTACAGAGAGGCATGTTATGACGAGGCGCTGGTGTCCTCTGCTCTCTGCTCACATTATCTAAAGCCACAAGCTTGAAAGTCAATCTTTGGTGTGGCCACCTTTATTCTTTAACACACAGCCTGAACTCTCTTAGAAAAGCTTTTCTTGTCATTTGTTTAAGTAGTCTTCAGGATTATTTCTCCAGGTTTCTTGAAGGACATTCAAAGATCTTTGGCTGTTCGCTGCCTTTTGTTCTGCTTTCTATCAAGATGATCCTACACTCCTTTAATAATGTCCAGGTCTGGCCTCTGGGGAGTCCAGTCCATGACTGATATTGTAGACAATGACAATTTGAACCAAAACGTTTACATATGCATACATCATTGTATCAGTGGACTGATTTTCTGTCTAGTTCTTGTGCAACCTGGCATACCACACTATCTCTCTGTTCCCCCCCTTGTGACTGGCTTCTTGACAGATGCCCTTCAGTTGACACCATTTCTGATGAGGCTTCAGTGAACAGTAGATGGATCCACTGAAGGCCCAGATGCATCTCTCAGGTCCTGTGTCAGGTCTTTACTGTATTTTTTTCATTTCCTGAAGACATGACTTTAAGATACTGTTCATCTGCTTCTTTTTAGTCCTCTCAGTTCTTCTTTTGTCCTGCATTCGTCCAGTTTCCTCAAAGTTGTTAAGGACACGCTGCACAACGTGCTGAGATATGCCAAGGTTTCAGCTAAGATCGCTTTGAAAATCACCTTGTTGGTGCAAAAATTAAATTTTTATTATCTTTGGCATTTTTTCATTGATTCAGCTAAAGAAATGGGAACAAATGATGTGTTTTTGTGACAGGCTGCAAGTACCAAAGTGCCAATTTAACAAAAAAATTAAATGGGTTCTTTCCCAAGTTGTCTGTTATGTGCAGACACAACACTAGTTAATCTCTTGAGTTAGCTGCCTTTTTATGCTCAAATGATTCAGAGGACAGAGTTAAGTGGCTTAACCAACAAAGGAAAGCTTCTGAAAATGAACTGGATAGATATGAAAAAATGAGGGGTGGCTCAAGACTTATCCACAATACTGCACTCTGTAGCATTTTTGACATACAGGATTTCTTCCAGTGTTGTTTGATGCTGTGCTCATACTGTCTGACAACAGTGCACTCATGTCTTATGTAACTTATGGAGTGTGCCTTTGAATACCGACTGCTTAGGGTAAAAATGGCACAAAATAACTGGCTAAGCAGGAGGGGTTCTGAAATTTAAAAGTTATGCAGTGTGCATTTATATAGGCAAATGTATGAAAACAGTGTAGTTTGGCTGCACTGCTTTCCCCCCTTCTCTTCAATCGCCCCATTTCTTCATTTCTCTTCCTAAAAAGTTTCACACAAGACAAGGTAACATTGCTCAATTTCATGGTCTAATGAGCTTCTCGTCACATGAGGTATCATACTGGCTCACAACAGCATGTCAGCTTAGTTATGGGAAAGGGGAAAAAAATATATATATATATATATATTTTAGTTAGTTTCTCGTGCCAGCTGGTGTGGAAGACTGCCCACGCTAAACAACAAATGAGAAAAATAAACTTTAAAGCTACTCAGAAAATTATGCTTTTTGTGCAGACATGGAAGCTGAACCATGAGCTATGTTGAAAAGCTTTACGTTTGAGAAAATATGGAACACAACTTGGAGCATCTACATTGTTTCAGCGAACATCCTCGCTTTGAAAATCTCTGTGTATGCTCTTTTTGCAGTGCCATTCTCACACGTCAGCGTGCACACATATGCTAACTCTCACTGCCAGCGAAGCAAAAGCAAACACTCAAGCTAATGATGAAAGGATTCATAATCAGAACTGGTGAACTGAAGAAAAAGCTAATGAGCATATGCACTGGTGTAGTGCACCAGCTTCACTATTTTTCAGCACACGCTCCCTTGAAAAATAATCAACTGTATAGCCGCGTTATGTCTAAATGAAGCTAACATGATTGCCTGTCTCCTGAGACGAATACTGGTGCAGTTGTTGGAAGAAGTACGCCGTCCTCGGTTCCCTTTTTCTCCATTGTTTGTCAGCTGTAATAAATGGAGATTAGAAGTGCATGCACACAGTAATATGTAAAATAATATGTTATTTCTTTTGCTTGGACATTTTAGCATTGGATCTAGATTATTTTTAAGCATACACCAGTGACCAGTGATGAGTCAGCGGGATGCTCAGTCTTTATAAAAATGTACTTGTGACTGATAATGTTACCTTAAAAACAATAATAGTACTATACCAGATCATTACTCGTTATATTGCTGTATTACTTTCATTTGCAAACACTGAGAGGTGCAGTAAATATTATTCATCGGCTTGTTTAAAATGCAGTGTTATGCTTAGAAACCTTTTTCCCAACACTGCACCTGTACTGCATTGGCAGATGTTTCAAATTAGATCAAATTAGATTTTGTATTTTTCCTGTTGGCAAAAAGCTCATAACAGGCGACAGTGTTCTTTACATTACTGGCTGAGGCAAACTCAAAATAAGGTAAGGCTGCTTGATTTGTGTGGCATATTGACTAAACAGTGCTTAGCAGAGTAAAATCAACAGATCAAAAAATATAGTAAGAGCTAGGCTTACAAAAAAAAAACCTCAATTCTCAGATACTAATCAGTACTAAAAATCAGTATCCAATTAGATACTTGTTTCTAACAGTATCAGATCCAAGAACTTTGCGCAACACTTGCAGACATGCAGGCACACAGCTTCTCACGTGGCTAGCATCTGAATTAGGTAACGTTCACAACACTGGACTATGAGGAATTTTGAGAAGACAGCATTAAACAGTTTTTATATATATTAACCTGACCAGTGCACATATTAACATTATCTATTAGTGTTTACTCAATAACCACTTTAACCTACCTTACCTGTTATCAAAGAGATAGCGGCTAGCAGCTATGGCTAATATAAAACAACTGTCGGAGCTGGGGAGCAAATGGTCCTTCTGCCCATCTTTAGTGTTAATAGATAGTGTTAATTGTTAAGTAACACAATCTTTTGCGTCTAAAAACATTAGATTTCTCTTAAGTGGATTGAGAAAAGCCTACTAATAACTAGTCAGAAACAACACAAGTCTACTTTACCAACTATACTTAACCAACACTGAAACGCCACCAGAATTGCAGCACTAAAATATTGCTTTCTTTTTTGTTTTTTTGCACTACATTGGTCAACTTAAAAATAGTGTTGTCATTTATAATGTTGCACGTATTGTTTTAATCTTTATTTAAATAAAGATAGCTCTTATTTTTTGTCCTTTTCCCTGCGGGGATTGTGGGGATCACTTTTAAATTTAAGATTCTTAAAAATGCTAGTACATTGGCAATCCTGAGGTATGAATACAAAATAGAAAATAATAAAGTAGTTAAAATATTTTAAAGTGAATAATATTTAAAATGTATTTAAGTAATGACAATACTTCCAGCAGTTGAAAGAATACCTCAGCCATCATCCTTTATTTAGGTCTAAGCTGGTAGTCGATAACCACCTACTCTGACCTGCAGTACATCAGTGTAATGTAACCTGCAGGTGATCAGAGTATTACCTAGAATAGTGATGACATTACTCACATTACACTATTAGTGGAGGGCCACCATACTTTAACATTTCACCAAATAGAGATGTACATTTTTAAGGTAAAGCAGGATGGGAATCAAGTTTGCTTTCAAATGCTGGAGCCAAGTGCCAGGCACTGTTCACACAGCAGGACAAAAACCTTATTTCCCCTGTCTGTGACAATGTTATTGCTTCAATTGCCTATAGTTCCCAAAAGCCCTGACTGGACAAAGAAACAGACAAGATGTTCTTAAAGGCCTCCCTCTCTACTCCACACTGTTTGACCTTTCTGCTGATTTAGCATGTCCTTGTGGACAGCGTGCTTTGCTCCAAGAAAGAGACATACATCGCCCAAGTGGACATTCATGTGCTCTCCAACCCATTCATTCAACGAGAAGAAATTACATTTTCCAATTGTCTGCGGCGATATGATGGAAGTACATTGGGGGCAAAAGGATGTGTGGAGAAACACAATCAGCACAGCGCAGAGCCCACAAACATACCATCAAAGTGAATTTCACAGAAATAGCATTTTCTGAGCACAATCAGAAACTTTTGACCTTTTGTGCCAGGTTTTGGAGGTTTGGGAGGTTTGGCTGCTTGCGCTAGGAGTTTGATCCTTGCTTTGTTTGTCATCATTTAAGTTTCACATTTTTTTCCTGGGAGCACAACATGGCTGCATTAATTACAGCTTTAATTGGGAAATATACAAGTATACTAAGTTATAAATATCTTAAATGCGCAGCAAATCTCTGCAGGGACAATATGTCCTCCTAGGAACATTATGCTGTAAACAAAGAAAAAAGAAACATTTAGATAAAAAAAGGAACATAATTTCCCCTTATTGTCTATATCTGGGAGCGCTAACATTCTTGAAGTATTCAACATTTACAAGACATAAACGGCGTACCTTTGGGAATCGGATTCTAGGCTTCTGGGGATTGCATCGTAATTTTGTCATCTCATTATTGTCTTTTTGCCAGTCTCATTTGATTTTTCATCTGCACTGTAAAAATGTGCTATGATTAAAATATGGTTTGATTACAAATTATGATCCAATTTACTAGCTAAACGGGATTTGGTATATGTAACCAAAAACTTAATTAGGAAAATTCCACCAAAAAGTGGCGACATATAATTAACCGAAATCTGGAACAGCTGTTGGACAATCACAATCCAGCTGGAATTATTGGCAAGTCCACCAAGGACAAAAAGACTGGAGTCTAATTAGCTGAAACAGCAAGTCCTGTAGTCTTACCTGTGAAAGGAAGGGAAGTTCTATTAATATAACATGGAGCGAATGGCCTTGGAAGACTTTGTGGCGATCGGAAGCTGCTCCACTGCTCACCATCTCAAATTCATAGTAATAACTGCCAAATACATGGGGCACAATTCAAGTTGTTATTGCTTCAATACTGATTTTATTCAAAACTAACAAGCAACGTTGGCCAGGACACCTAAGCAGAACCTAAACTGTTCACAAATCACAAATCGAAAACAGGGATGGAGAACAGCAGTTGCGCTGTCCTTAGTACTGAAGTAGCTCCTCTCTATACTTCTGTATGCATGCAACTACATTTGGAAGTCGTTAATATATAGTTCGCAATTTGATTAGAGTTTTAAAAATTGGCATTACTGATGCAAAGTGTCTTCAGTACCTCAGAGAAGTCATAAAGACGCATGAAAAAGTGTATCATCCATGTGTGCACGCGTTTTTTTCCTGTGGTTTCAGATTACTCAGCCAATCAACAAGCCAAAATATGCAGCAGTGCGGCAGCAAAGAGCAAGTAAATATGGCTGTAAACAAATTGGCTTTACTGTGGAAAGAAATACCTTTAACGCATTTGTGAGCACTCGAGAATGCATTCAGTGGATTATGGTGAATACTCCTGATTGTGTAAACATAGCTTTTGTTTGTTTGCAGGAAAATTAAACTGGCCACCTTTAAGAGACACAATGTTCATTCCAAGAAGCGCAGCATGGTTGGATTTCTCCTTTATGTCTGTGTGACTGTTCATTCATCCTGTATTGTATGCGGTCTTACTGTAGTTACCTTTTACCTGATCCTACTCTATATGCAATTTGGCTGCCTACTTCCTTTATGCAGTGTGCTCCAGAATTTGAATAGTAGCAGAGTTCAACCTTGGAAAGTGGTATAAAATGTTAAAAGATATTAACATTCTTTATCAGCGCATTGGAGTGCAAGCTCGTCCTTGTGTTTTGTCCAAATAGCTTTTAAAACTGATAACGAGGCTGCATTGTTTAGCAGTATTTAGCTAATCTGTAGCAGATGGTGTGGATATTGCATTGCGACAGTGCTTTTTAGCTCATGTTTCAGTGTTAGCAGCTGAGCAGTAAGCTGTTACAAAGTGTTTCCTGTGGTGAAAGCCTAAAAAAATAATAATCAGCTGTTGCTGGATGTCGTGCTCTACGTGTAATACGTTATGATTTTAGAGATAGTTAAACTGAAACGTGGCATGGCATCATGCCTGCTGCATTTTGAGTGTTTTACCGAATGAAGTGACTTCCTTTGCTGCAGTTATTATAATGCGTCTTTGTATCACTGTACACTTAACGTAGAGGTGAAGCGGTCTGCACGATGACAGCTCAGTAACTCCCTGTGAATAAACCTGTCCATGTCTCATGGCACAAGCTAGTTGTTGTATCGCTTCTTCGCTGTCTGTCTGTGGTCATCTCACTCAACC
This sequence comes from Benitochromis conjunctus, assembly GCA_015052645.1. Taxonomy (NCBI): domain Eukaryota; kingdom Metazoa; phylum Chordata; class Actinopteri; order Cichliformes; family Cichlidae; genus Benitochromis; species Benitochromis conjunctus. Next base: position 6,615 of record VOQK01037018.1, read on the forward strand.
CATTCACGTGTGGTTCAGTGTCACCTGATTACTGGCCCCACCACTCTATTGCCTGTGTTGCCCCCCCCACCCGCCGCCCATTATTCATCACATGTCGTCACATGTCGTCACATGTCGTCACATGTTATCTCCCACCCATCCTTTTCCTTCCTTAACTTTTCGCTCCCTTTCTCATTCTCCACGCTTCCCTTGCTCTCGCTTTATCTTAACCCCTCCGTCTCCTCCTCCTCCTGTGCCCCGGCCTCATCAGACAAACACAGAGAGTGATGCGCGAGCACCATCCCTCACATCTCCAATGAGTACCTTGTTATCATCTTGTCCCCACAGCGGCGTTCTGTCTGGCTCCGTCTCAGCTTGGATCCCGTCACTAATGGGACCGCATCATTTTCGACAGCTGCAATTCGTCAGTGTTGACAAACAGAGATGCGGCGCAGCTATGCGAACACAGCTCAAAGGGACTGTAGACTAATGCCTCAGTCTGATTTACACATTTACAAAGGCTATTTTTTTTTTAAAACAACATTCCTCTTTTACCACATGACCTGTAAAGATCATATGCATTTATATCGCCTGTACTTTTTTAATTAAAGTAATGTCAGCCACGATCTCAGTGCCAGAGAAAACAATCCATGAAATATTTATTAGACCTAAGAGTGTAGTGACATCAGACAGTTAGTCGTCAGTGTGCTCTACATGTATGAGCCTTAGATGTTTCGATATGGCGCCTCAGGCTCTTCGCGTCTTCTAAATAGAAGCTTAATGAAACTCCATGAAAGCCTAAACAATAGCACACGTTAGAGTTTGCCTCCATCTCTCAGCCCACTAATCGTCTCCACTGGGCCCTGCAGGGCAACAAGAAAGACTCTCAGACTTTGTATGCCAATCTTTTTCTATTTTCTTTGACCGCATCTCTAACTAAATTTACTTGTTTTTGTGAGCGCTGCTTTCATCTCTCTCTCTCTCATGTTCCAAAATCAAATCCACTGCACAAACAACAGTCTCTGTTTTTTCTCTTTGTTTGTTTCAGCTATTTAATTATGTTTGGGGAAAAAAAGAAAAGCTACCCAAGGTTATTTTGTAAGATCAATGCGTAGCCTGTATTAAAGTTCACATTTGTTTGCAGATATGTCATACCACCAATACACAACGCAGCAACAGTTTAAATCTGAGCTGAAATTCCTTTCAACAGAGTGGCGCTAAATGTGACTTTGTATTGAAGTAAGAAAACGTTGTGTTATAAACTTTAGCTGCAGTTGGTGTCATTTTTTTTTTATTACGAGGAGCAGCTTTTTCTATGATACCTTTCAATCTTTGATCGAAACAACAGACATCAGAAGTAATGACGTTCTTTAAAAGAGCCTTAATTTAAGTACGTGCCGATTCTACAGTTTTGTTTGGTCTGTGATTTTTAGGTGGTTGCTTGGCCACGTTGTGTCATCTTATATGATGACATCATAGTATATTATAACACGATATTACATTAAGGTGATAGAATGCTGTTATAGGGGCATAAACACTGGAAGTGGACAGTTTTGGTAGGTGGTTACATGATGATGTCATCATATATCATGCCTAATTCATGTTTTATGGATATGAATTCGATGTATTTGTTGTGAAAGTAAAATGATACAATGATTTTTTAAATTTGATACAGCTAAGAACCTTCAGGGTCCCAGGATGCTGCTGTGTGCCAAGCTTGATTTACTTAGAGTGGAAGAGTTTGCAGACAAAGAGACAGAGATTTTATATGCAGCTGTGTCTTTTGATCCAGTTTGTCTCAAAGATGAAGAGTTTATCTATTTTTTATTATTCTTGCCATTAGATGCCAATTTGTATGTCATCTGTTAGATTGGATCTGCTGGTGGAAGAGATCGTGGTCATTATGGAAAGAGGTTTTACTGCAGAGACGCCACAGACTTTTTCAACATATCTGAATATAGTTTTTGGACACACTTGCACAAATTGAAACCCAGAGTAGGTGCAAAATAACTTTTCTCTCCTCCAGATAGCCTGACTTGTTGAAAATTGTTGAACGTTTTAAATTAGCCCTAAAGGTTAGACTGGCCAGAATGATAGCACGAGTCAGAGCAAACATTTTAATTTCCTGTTGGTGGACATTAGGCGGCTCATGCAGTGAACTGAGGAGAGCTGTGTGCTGAGGCTTATCGTGTTTGAAGAGAGGCAGGTACACTGATCTGTGTTAATAATGTGGTGGTAAGAGCCATTCATCCAGCCAGCGGTTATGGCTTGCCAGTGTATTACCAGTGACATCACAGATCAGACTGCATTTGGCTCCGCTTGGCCTGCTCTCATTAGAATAGACATCCTGCAGGAGACCCTGCTGGTCATATACACACTGCCCTTTAAAGTATGGTCAAAGAGCATCAGTAAAAGCCTTACAGACAATTCTTTGTAGCTGTTATCAGATAACAGTCAGTATAACTAAATGTTTGGTATGTAGATTAGGCTTGCTTCAAATGGCTGTCTCCAGTAGCATGAAAACCAAGAGGGAACTGTGCAAACAGTGTAAGGAAAGATAGAAATATTCCCTTCGATATGTTTCCATTTATGCTTCGCAGTTCAGAAAGCTCCCTCTCATTTTCATTGAACGTTCAGTGATTTTTAACCACAGTGTGTTCTGGCCTGTTTACGCTTTAGTCGTGGGATCTTGGGCTCATCTGTAATCTTATTTTAATCAGGCGTTGCAGGAAAATTTTAATTTATAGCTGGCTGGGAAAAAAAAAAATCTCTCTGAGTCTCTTGGAGTCTGAACAGAGCCAGCGCGTTAAATATTTCAATAAACAAGTAGATTTTGAATATTTTATGGGCAGAACGATTGATATGAACTGAAACTGCTTTATGAAACATTAAAGGACCTGTGTCCATCTGAAGTATTCAGATTTGCATGGCTTTCTCAGAGCACTGCCAGTGCCATGGCCTTTTTTAGCTGTATTTAAGCCAGGACACTGGAGAAATACGTGCAGCGCTCTTGTGATTGTTAGCTCATTCATACATCATGGGAGGAGAGAAATTTGCCTAACAGGAATCTGTTCTCTCTCCCAGGCGTTCTCCTTCTTTATCTCACTCCGAAACTCCCCTGATATGCGTTTCTCGCCCAACGCTGCTCTCTTTCACTGGGGTGAACACAGAAGAATAACACTGCATAAAATTTCAAAGGGTGAACAAAACACATCCAAAAGCGTGGGATGTGGCCAAGTGGAAAAAAAAATAAAAATTCTCTGCAGGGTTAGGGAGTAGAAGGAGAGGGGTTTATCTTGTGTACTACCACATCTGTGCCTTTCCACAGAGAGTCAGCTTGTGAATTTTGGCTTGCTGTGTGTACTGCAGTACTGATTCACTCAGATAAAACAAGGTCTTCGCAAATGTGCAAATCCCAAACTTAATTACTATGAACCAAAATGGAAATGAACTCAATTATGAAGATATTGCCACACATTTACCCCTCAGTCTTTTTTTTGTATCTAATTAAATTCATTTCTTTGTTTTTTGCCACGGTTTCTCTACTTTATTTCCTTAGTAAACAACACTACAAATATAAGAAGATACACACGGGAGGGGAAAAAAAGTTTAGTTATTTTGTTAACAGAATTTTATTGCACCTACAAAGTTGTTTGTAAATGAATGTAAATATTTATTTTCATTTCCAGAGTTATCTTTGCTCATACATCTAAGATAATGTGACCTGCAGTCTTTTATTACTGGTACGCTACTCATGATGATTAGTGACAAATATACTTTGGAGGGCTGCCCATATATTATTATATTGTTGACTAGTTTTAGCAGTCATTATTTTATTTCACTTTATTTTTTTTAACTTTTCATCAACCTGAGAGAAATTACTACATAATGAGCCTCGATTCTCTCCTGAGAATATACTACTGGACAGCCCGCGTGCTCTTATTTTGAAATTTTAGTCACCCTTGCTTTCCTCTTACTTTTTTTACTCTGGAGATTTGGTGCATAATCTGCATAACATATATTAAATTGTGTTTGTTTATAAATAATCTAGATTTATATGTATCATGTTGAAAAAAAACAATCTTGATATTTGTAAATATAAAAATCTTACACTTGTTAATCATGTAAATTCCCTGAAACTGTCATATACCGGTACAATCATTTGGCATCCAAAAAAATGACCTAGTTCAAAGTTCAGATGTTGAACATCATATTGTCTTCCAGGTTGGGTCATGGTTGGACGTCCAGATTGTGGACCTACAGTAGTTTGGACAGCCAGCTGATTTTAGCGCTCCATCATTTATTTGTCACAAACTAAGCAATTCAATTATTTGCAAATGAACTGAACAGTACTATTAAGTTTGGACACTGCTACCTCCAAAAACTGAAACAGAGTCTGTGAAAAATAATGGCGTGTCAATCCGTGCCCTCAGTTTGAAATACATGGCCAAAGTTGATTCAACCTGCAGGCCTGCTTCGTCTGTGTGAAGAAGGATTATGCATGATTATGGCCAAAATGGTTAGAATGAATAATAAAAGTTCATAGCACAGTACTCAACAGCTGGGAGATCCCTCTCGAGTTCCCTTTTGTGCTATATTTTGCATACAACGCAGGTTTTTTACTTTGGAAAAAAAAATCACAAGGGGGTAACGTGGGTTTTTTTCTGTGTTTTTTCCTGAAGCCTTCATTACTCACCATTTTTAGTGGAAATTTATCTTTGGCCAAATGGTGATTTTGGTCCATGTCTGTGAGCAGGTCTAACATGCTGAGGCGCTGTGCAGGCTTACCTTTATGGACGTCTGAGTTGATGCTGGATGACTGACGTTATCAACCATTGCATTGTGTTTCTTGGCCTTTGTGCATTCATCATATTTCTGTTAGCGGTGTGTAACAGCAATGTGGTGCGGGACTGCTTTTGCTTTGCGTTATATTGCTGGCACATGCATTTTCAAAATCATTTACATTTAATTTGTTGGAAGTCAAACTTATGATTGAGATTAAAATGTGATTAATGTGCAGCCCTATGTTTGTTTTTGCTGCCATTGCTAAGCGAACCAGGTTTTGGAACCTTCGTTATTTTTTAGTTTTTCATTTGTGGCCTCGGGCTGTGGTATTATGCATGCTCACACTGGGTTAACTCTGACACATTAAACAGAACAGAATCAAAAATGTATATTTATGAGTTACACCGGTGTTAGTGAGAATACACTGTTAATATCTTATAGCAGATGCTGTAGACGGCACTGATGGAACGAGTCAGTATGACTTATTCTTTAGAAAGTTCTGATTATCTAGTAGCTTTCATAATTGATTGTTCATTCAAAGAGTGTCCTGAGATGCTGTACCAGTTTGCATTTACATTGTTTATATGGTATGTCTGGATGACATGTGGTGCTGATTTAGGTTATGATACCACTTCTAATGGAGAATTATGCATGTAAGGACATTTCTTTTCAGGCATAATTCATATATCATGAAAAAAATTGTCTGAGGTCCAAATTTCTCCTAAGCATACAAAAGACCATATATCATAGTTCAATGATGACTTTTATCTAAATTTGAAAGAGTGTAATCATGCAGCCATAACTCAGAAAGAAATGAGTACTCTTTACAGCTCAATGCTGAGTTAAAAATATTGATTCATCTTCCATAAAAAGTAAAAATACCATAATAAAATAAATTCAGTCAAGTTTAAAAATGTGTGATATGTAATAGCCTTTCTTATTATGTGAATGTTAATCACAACACAAAACACAGAAACAATTGCAGAAGTCACAATGCTTTATTATAATGCTGTTAATATTTCCATCCTGTTTAGTTCTTGCACTGGTAAAGTATGTTGACCCTGAGAATGTCGATGTCAGACATGCCAACACTCTGGCCGATGGGAACAGTGGAGTCGGGGATGGGAGTTAATGTTTCTGACTGTGGAGTGATTCCGAAGGCAGTCCTATAATTAGGAAGAATAGCAAGAGCCGATTAATCAGAATGTGTTTGTGTGAAAGAGAATTACATTCAGTGACTTAAGATTGTGTTTTTGTTCAGCCTTACCTTCCATAGTGCATCACAGAGGAGTAATCATACGCAGTGTTCAGATTATCGGTGTCCATCTTGTCAAAATTGCTGAAATAATCTGTGGTAAAAAGACCAATGAATGTAAAATACCAAGCAGCAAAATAGTCGTATTTCGAATAGTCATCACTGAGGTTTTGAGATTTTTACCTTTTATGATGTTTTGCCAGTTGACTGTGACGTGCTGGTCGCGGTCGCTTCGAGTGTGTTCATGGTAGAAACCAAGTGCATGCAGCAACTCATGCTGGATGATGCCACGCTGGACGCAGCCAAACCTCTGCAGTGACACCACCTGCATATCTCCAATACGACCCACCAAAGAGGAACAGCTAAAAATGTAAACAGTATAAAAGCCAGAGTTGATCATCAGAGCAAGAGCGTTGACGTCACACTGATGTTTAACGTGTATCGAGTGAAGGTTTGACCAAGTAAGGAAAAAAGGTTGGATTGAAAAAGCTGCTTTTCACTTTTTGACAAATACGGCAACACAGTTTAAAACAGTTTTTTAGTGTTACACCAAGTCGTGTATTACGCGTTTACGCTCTGCGACTCTGCTCGGATCGGCTGGTTGTCGTGTTTGTGGCGTTCCCGACACTTGTTGCAACGTCAATACTCATAACGTGGTTAACATGGTTTGCTTTGTGTTTTTCCTGCCTCTTCATTAGTTTTGTTTCAAATAGTACTGTAGTAAATAACTTACCCATATCTTGGTTCAATACTTAGGTAGGCGGTCTCTGTTGTGCGTGGAATGAAGCGCACACAGGTTGCTGTTTTAAAGCCCTTCATGGCATCTAAAATAGTCGTCTTCTCACCATCATCTACAGTTGTGAATAACTTAGTCAGTGACATTATTGTTTCACTACATGAATGAATATCAATGTGTTGTGACACACACCACAGTTAAACCCACCATATTTCTCACTTAGAACGTAAGGGATGTCAACAGTCCCAGATGTGGGAGACTTTGGCCATCGACAGGAGTATTGCTCATTTGTGCACTTCATAGCATTTCTGGTTCTTGGAATGAGTATGTCTCCTTCGACCAGAAAATCTGTAGATCCTGTTAAAATAAATGAAAGAGTGACTTTTCAACCAGGGGCTGTTTTTTACTTTACTCAACATAGAAATTTGACATTGATAATGAGACAAAGTATTGACACCCCCCCCACCCCGTTGTTGTAATATAATGATTGGATACTCACCATTGTTCATCCTGAGGATGGTTGTGGTAATGTCCTCCCCAGAGATCTCTAATGAATGCAAGACAGTCAGAAGTCATACAGCCTCGTTTTTACAATGAGAAAAGTGACAATGTGACACTGTTAGTTAT
>VOQK01037019.1:0-16720 GCA_015052645.1 Benitochromis conjunctus
TCAAAATCCACTAAGGCATTCATGCAGAGGAACAAGTACAACATTCTGGAATGGCCATCTCAGTCCCCAGACCTGATTATAATTGGAAATCTGTGGTGTGAGTTAAAGAGAGCTGTCCATACTCAGAAGCCATCAGACCTGAATGAACTAGAGATGTTTTGTAAAGAGGAATGGTCCAAAATACCTTCAACCAGAATCCAGACTCTCATTGGAACCTACAGGAAGTGTTTAGAGGCTGTAATTTCTGCAAAAGGAGGATCTACTAAATATTGATTTCATTTCTTTTTTGTGGTGCCCAAATTTATGCACCTGCCTAATTTTGTTAAAAGAATTATTGCACACTTTCTGTAAATCCAATAAACTTCATTTCACTTCTCAAATATCACTGTGTGTGTCTCCTACATGATATATTTAACTGACATTTTTTATCGTAACAACCAACGATTTATACAGGAAAATCATGACAATTAACAAGGTTGCCTAAACTTTTGCATCCCACTGTAGCCCTGCGACAGCCTGGCAACCTGTGCAGGGTGTACCTGGGTGAATCTCACCTCAAGACAGCTGTCGCCCCCCACAACTCTGACAAGGATAAGAGGAAGCGAATGGATGGATGGATACTGGGACAGAAAAACAAAGACGTTGAAACGATGGAAAAAAAAGCAGTAATGTTCCTTGTGAATGTTAAAGGTCAGTTTATTGCTAAAGTCCAGAATCCACATAGAGAGAGAGTTTGTTGACTTTGCAATTGTTCCAAAATTGGTTGCAGTTGACCTGGAGGCCAATTATGAGATATCTTTATGATGAACGGAGCTACAAGCCTCCATCCATTCTGCCTTACAAGCACCTTCTATGAAACAAGGAGTGGGATTTCTTGCCTTTCTGAACTATTTGTATTACAGCACAAGCTGAACCCCCCCCCCAAAACAAAACAGGAATTTTGAGCAAGCAAAAATCGGTGTCTTCAGTGGCTACCCCGTGACCGTCCTACACAGACAGCCCTACAGTTCGGCCCATGAGCTGAAGCATGATCACTGCTGCCACTGATGACTTAAAGAGCCCCACCCAGGATATTATACATTAAAAATAGCTAATGTCTAGTATCGGCTTTATGCTTAGAATGCAAGAGACTTGATGATAATGAAAACAAATTCCCATCCATTCATCCATTCAACTACTTATCCAATTCAGGGTGTCACAGGGTAAAATCAGGGCACGCCCAGTCTATAACTGAGCTGTGACACAGACAGAAATTCAAGCTGACAATCACACTTGTGGCCAGTTTCACTTCGGACTGTGGATTTGAACTCAGGACCTTTCTGCTGCGAGGCGACAGCACCAAATCACCAAACAAAAAATATTCTATGGTGCCCAAAGGCTGTTACTGAAATATGTCGTCTAAAATTGGTGGGAAGCTTAACATATATGAGCATTCACAGATTGAATTTGGAGTTCTTTAACTTCAACATACAGTAGAGCAGTAGTGCTAGTTTTGGGTTAGCTAATCTGAGAAAACTGGTGACTTGATTACTGCTTGTCTGATTGCGTGATTCTTTCTGAGAATCTGTTGTTGTTGCTGCATACCCAGATCCAGGCGATTCTTGCAGTTAGTTTAACAATTGTAACACTTGGAGTCACAGCCAAAACGACTCCCTACAATGAGACTCGATTTGTTATAAACCAAAACTTCTGTCAATAGTCTTGAATTTAACCACATACATTTCACTGGCTTCTCAATAATCTAAACATTCACAAGACACAGCCTTTACTTTACTGTGTTACCGCGAAGACTGGAAAACTGACATACAGCGACCTGCAGCTTTAATGCTCTCTGCCATCCACCTCTCAGTTGTGACCTCAGCTTTGAAAGCAAGGTATTGTAATTTATTGACTGTTAACCCAGGTTTCCCCCCCAACACACTACAAGTAGATCGAGTCTCCATCGGTTTAAACACCAGTTCCATGTCCATTAACACTGTTGGGTCTTGACCTGACCCCACTTATACCTTCACCTCTGATGTCCATCTCTCCCTCTCTCTTTCTCCGCCTCACATCTCTACATCTTTTTATTCCCCTTTTTACCCAGTCACTCCCAGTGGACCTGTGCTACCTCTCCCTCTCTCCTTGTCTCACACACAGGCTCCTGATGGCCCTCAGCTTAACGGTATTTATAACGATCTGACCCTGGGACCTTTCTCTCTGTTAATGATCTACAGCCGCTCCCCTCCCCAACACAAACACATACACACACTGACAGACGGAAACCTGCGCCTGTGTGTGTGTGTGCGCGTCGTGTTGTTATCCTCTTTGTTATGCTGAGATAAAGTCAGAGCAGTAAACACTAAAGGTAATTATACAATTCAAAAAGCCCCAAACTAACAGTTTAATTTCTTGAACGTGAGAATTTTTCAGAAGGGACATAATTGAAAGCTGTTTTATTTATTTATTTATTTATGTATTTATTTTTGACAGCCCGTGGTTTGGACTCACTGCTGTGATGACACGGCTGCTCTACATTTAATAATGCTGCTACAATTGCAGACTCAGTTTGAGAGGAAAAAGAAGAAAATAGTAGCACCTGCCTGTATTTAATGAAATAAATAGAATTTTCTACTGCGATGAATAGCGACAATCTACTATGTCTTGAGCTTCAAATGGAAATCAAAGATTTCATTTTGCAGCTGTGTCCTTGGAGCTTTTAATGAAACCAGATCTATTAATGTTACCTTGTTCTGAAGATTTCACTCAGATGCTGCGTCTCAAACATGCACTCACTCATATTGTACGCTTTGGTACTTGCTCTTCCTTTGAATGCATAAGTACATTACCACTAAAGAGGTGCGACTATATGCAGTGCACTACCTTTGTCAGAACAATGTACCTAAAATTAGGGGTGGAACAAAATCTCTCTAATGCGAAAATGTTATATTTTTTCTGGGTGATAAAATTATCAATGCACTTATCAGAGAGAGGTAATTAACTTGCAGTGAAGAAGAAGAATTTTGTAAGAGGAAATTGGCGACCAGAGGGGGAAAAGCTAATCAGAGAGCTAATTAACTAAATGGACATAGCATTAAAAGCAAATATTCACGATAATACACAAAACAAGATGGACAGTATGCTGTAAATAAATAAATAATCCCTGCTTTTGTGTCATTAGAGGGATTTTTTCTGCTCCGCTGACACAGATGCTCTGACACGTTTTAGATTACTGTCTTGTAATTTCACAGGATCGCTGTATTGTAGTTACTGTGGGCATTATATTGTGATGGTAAATTGGATTTCCACTTACATGTGCAATACAGTATGTTTCTCAACCTCAAAAACGTTTTGAATTCAGGTGTTTTCCATTTCATCAAATAGGTTGTTCTAAGTTTTGAATGTAATTCTATCCATACAAGTAGCCATCCTCTTCTGCTGTAAGTGTTTTTAATGGAAAGTGGAAGTGTTTGGTAACCACAGCAACTCAGCTACTTCAAATAAATAAATTCAAAGTTGAGAAAACTCAAGATATCAAAATGACGTCATCCGAAACATTTCAAATTGTGACTGCTTTTGTTGCTTTTGTTAACAATGCCTAGTATAATGTATTTGATACATGCAGTCTGATTTCTTCACGCTGAAACACCTAAATGGTTTGCACATTATATTTATAAGCAATAAATATGGTGAAAAAATGCCACAGGTAGCAAAAATTATCCAAATTATAATTGATAGAAATGAAATGAATATTTTTTTAAACATATATTTACTGGATGTTGTATTCATAAACATCCAACACTAAACATCTTGAACATATGGCAGCAAGAAAGCAATTAAAACACAACTTTAATGACACTCAACCCCCCCACCCCCCCAAAAAAACCTAAAACAACAATAACAGTACATGTTACTGCGTACATTCCCAAATTTAGTCTAAGGAGCCCTTTAGTCTAAGAAAAGCGTCTGGACTTCTTTAAGTTTCTTGAGAGGCGTTTCATCCATCAGAGAGGTGAAACACCTCTAGAATGAGAGGGGAAACAGGACGCTAGCACGTTGCCTGGCCAACTCATTTATACTTTCACCAAGTCATTTCTGAGTAAATGGGTCTCCTGGATAAACACTATTGATTACTTCAGCTGCTTAAGCCTGGTAATAACCTGCTTTAGCTTAGTCAATTTTACCATCCCCCTTACATTCCAAGATGTAAATTTAAACTTCTTATTTTGAGTCATCTGATCCTAATAATACTCAAGATTGTGTCACTTAGTATCATTTTTTTTTTGTTGAGAGAGATGATGTTGATGTTCTATGTGTGTGACATTGGAGAAGCACCAGTAAAAAGCAACATGGTTTCGAAAAACAAACAAAACACTGAAAATTTGCCATAAACAAATCCCCTTAGCTGTCTCCCCAAACAAGACAGCCCGCCCTTCCTCCCCCTGACTTTCGGGTGGAGTTACGAGCACGCACAGATCCAGTGTAAACAAGGGAGCAGTTAGACCAAACCAAGCAGTTGTAAGAGAACAAACTATAACTAACAAGTCTCTTGTGTCCCCCGGCGATAGTAAATATTTTCACAAACATGTACCTCTAAAATGTTCACTATAGTCTTTCCTGCAGCTTTTAAAGTAAATGAGAAACCCATCACTTCTGGGGACAATAGAGCCATATTATTAAAAAAGAAAATAAATAAATAAAATCACACAAAACAGTCATGAGTCAACCAAAAGGTGAAATCATAACTCCTCTGCAAATATGTTATTGGCTCATAATCCCCATGATAACAAATTCTAGCTGTTACTGACAGGATATTCAAGAAGTCATCAGTTAACCTTGTGATACCGCTACGCTCTTTAATGCTTGGACAAACTTCTCAGCCTCTGCTGAGGTTTCAAACTCACGTATTTGTCCATCAGACGATACTCAGAGCTTAGCTGCAAAAATTATTCAGTATGTTTTTATGTTTTCTTAATTGTTGTTCCCTCACATTTGGACTTTATACATGTGCATAAAAGTCCAACTCAACCCTCTGCTGACTCAGTACCTGCAGTTATGGAGTTTCAAAGTTCCTCTGGCATTAAACTAACATATAACTGGGAGCTAGGTGGTCTGGTACTTTTGTCCATATAGCAAATCGTGTCTCTAAGGTAGAAGACCAACAACCCAGTTGGTTGGTTGGTTTCAGTCATTGAGCAGAGTGTCCAGAGCCGATGGTGCTAGTTTGCTAGTTAGCTAATGTTTGTTAGCTTGTCTTGTATTCGTTGTAACGTCTGCTACCCTCTTGGCCAGGTCGCTCTTGGAAAAGAGATTTTAAGCTCAAACTGACTTTTACCTGGATAAAGAAAAATTATAACGTGTCATTGTTAGAAGGGTGAAGGTGTTGTTTGGATTTGTGCATTTAAAATGAGTGTGGTATTTAATATACTATTCACTGTGTAGTTAGAGGCTTGACAAGTGGTTCGTTTTTTGCGAAATTTGCCAGGTAGCTTGACAGCCAAGTTCAAATGCTGCATTGTGTTTCACAGTGAATGATAGTTAGGTGTACAGTACACTGTGCAACATAGATGTGTACTAACTGAAGGATCTGACTGGCAGGATTCCTTTTTAAAAGTGGATTCAGAGTTACTGTTTTATGAGTTTTTTGACAGTTGTATTACTCTGTGAATGCTCTACATTCAGTAAATAAATGTTTTATACATCTTGCTGTGTTTCAGTTTTGGCAAACAAAGTTAGTTCAACTTTTGGTGATTGGTAATTTTTCAGAAATGCTGAATTAAATTAAATTAAATGTGATCTTAATTGGTTTTCATCATACCTATTTTGCACAGCTTAGATTAGAAACCCTTTAAAGAAATTTTCAAAATAAAAAATATTTTGAAAAGAATTCAGTGTACCTTTCTACTGATAACAATAGTATTCAATTAAAAGCATAATTAGTTGACCTTTGAAGATATTTTGCAAAGCAGCACTGATTTTTGTAAAAGGAAAACCATTTAATCCAAGCACACAGTGTTCAGTAATACTTCTTAATTCTCTCCAAATATTGCACAGCATCCATTTTCACCATTTTCACTGTCCCCCAATCACTCTTTGACATCTGCTTACTGAAAGTGACACATTAGCTTACAAGTCTGGCTCTTGACAAAAAAAGATGCCGTCAGACATCTCAGCCAAGACACACACATATACAGCACATATAAACTCTCCACACACAGAAAAACAAACCATTGTGCTCTCATTCTTTTTCTCTCTCAAGGCCTTTTCATTCTTCACGAGTCACCAACACACACATACGCTGGTTAAGACTCCCACACACACACACAAACAAACTCTCTCAGCTTCTTCCTCTCAATCTAGCCCTGTCAACAGCACTAGAGCCTGATATGCGTCCAGGGACAGAGGAAATGAGCGATGTCAACCAGTATTATAATGCAGCAGAGCCGACCATATGAGAGGGAAAAACATCTACTGTGTGTTGTGCTCGTGGGAAATCAATCTCAACTCATAATACGATGTTTTCAGGCTTGTGCTCGTGTCTCAAAGAGGCCTAGAGAAGAATTACCTGTGTGTGTGTGTGTGTGTGTGTACGTGTTAATGTGCGCATGTAGCTATAATCCTACCACGTCTATGATGAAACCCATGCTCTGACTTGTCTGTAGGGTTATTTTCCTTCCACTGACACAAGGTTGACGAGCTGATGAAAGACCGAGACTGCATGGAAGCATCCAATTATCCTGCTTAAGACAGTCTTATGCACACACACATGCACACACAGTTCGTATTGTTCTCACCTGTTATTCAGTGAAAAGGCATGCATAAGATGATATTGCACAGCTAGAAGCATGACTCTGATCTCTCGCCAGCCTTTATTTCTGCATTTTCAGGACAATGAACTAAAAAGCTCTAATTTACTATCCGTACCTGAGTGATTGGAATCATTTGCTTCATTGCCACTTAACAATCTTGTTAAAAATGTTATATGCTAAGATGATAGCATCTGCAATTATATACAACTGAGCGTGGAAGACATTAAAGGAGTCAAAAAGGTGTGGGAGTTATTTCCTTGCAACCATTTAAAATGTGGCACAGTGGAAAATATCACCACTGGGGCAAACTTTGCAACTTTAGGTGTTTTCAGCTTATGATTGGCTCCACAGTATTTTATTTAATATTTGTGAAAACCTTTGGCATTGTCCCAGAAGAATCAACTACCCAAAACAAAAAGCAGAAAGCTCTTGAAGCTGGATTGAACTGCAATAAAGTGCTCTCAGTGGGATTGCTGATGACATAACAGGAAGTCATTGTTTCAGTGATTTAAGCAGCACTTATTTATAATTATACCTTGTAAAGACTGAGAAAGACATGCCTGCCCTATAAAGTATGTGCACTTACTGGCCACTGTGCTAGGTAGATCGTGCTAGTACTGGGTTGGACCCTTTTTGCCTTCAGAACTGTTTTAATTGTGCAGGCACAGATTCAACAAGGTGCTGGAAACATTCCTCAGAGAGTTTGGTCCATATTGACATGATAGCATCATTCAGTTGCTGCAGATTTGTCAGCTGCACTTCCATGATGAGACTCTCCCATTACACCACATCCCTAAGGTGCTCTATTGGATTAAGATCTGGTGACTGTGGAAACAATTTGAGTAAAGGGAACTCGTTGTCATGTTCAAGAAACCAGTTTGAGATGATTTGAGCTTTGTGTTATCCTGCTGGAAGCAGCCTTCAGAAGATGGGTACACTGTGGTCATGGACATGGTCAGTAACAAAACTCAGGTAGACTTAAAAATATGCTAGGTTGGTGGATTGTTGTTGCAGCAGATATTCAGACTCGTCAGACCATCAGCTGACAGAAATGGCTCTGTGTGATCTTCTGCTGCCGTTACAGATTTGCTTGAGGGACAGATTTACTATGCCTTTAGAGATGCTCTACCACATAACTCGGTAACAGCCAGTAGTTATTTAAGTTACTGTTGCCTTCTTATCAGCTTGAAGCAATCTGGCCATTCTTCTCTGACCTCTGGCATCAACACGGCATTTTCACCCAGAGATCTGCTTACTGAAGGAAATTCTCTGGAAACACGAGAGATGGTTGTGTGGGAAAGTCCCAGAAGATCTATTTCTTAAATACTCAGCCTAGCCCATCTGGTACCAACAACCATGACCATGTCTACATGCCTGAATGGGTTGAGTTGCTGCCATGTGACTGTCTGATTAGATCATGGTATTAACAAGAAGTGTATCAATAAAGTAGCTGTTGAGTATATATATAATTATATGATGTTGTGTGTATTTTACTGGTTGCTATAAATGTTTCTTTTATACTGGTCATAAAGAATTGCTTGGAAAAGCAATTTCAGTACTATATGTGATTTGTGTCAAAATAACAGAACTACAAAGAGGCCATGGCACTCTGCCTTCGACACATCAGATGGTTTCTTACCAAATTACAGTTGTTTAGCACAATAATCTGGAGACTGGCTGGGCTGCAGTAGAACAACAGCAGTACAAAGAGACGGATTTTGTAACTCCTGCTGGAAGCACATAGCCGTCAGATAAACTTCAGAGCAAATATTAACACAGCACAAAGACATGAAACAAACCCTATTCCTGATTAGTTGAATTGAAACTGAATTGCTTGTCATACTTTGTCATAAATTCTACTTTCACAATACATTTTTAGGTATTTCAGATGGAATTGAAAGCGTATGAATTTCAAATGTACTGTATGTTAAACGTGTGAGCTGTACTTAAATAGCCAATCTTCTGCGTTGATCAGTTCAAAACACCACAAGTGGAAATATCTGCTTACTTTATGTCAGTAAAAACTTTTCTAGTGCATGGTTGTATGTAGACATATTGATTGTAAGTATTAAGTGCTCCAGTGAGAGATAAGGGTGCATATGCAGGAGTCAAAGGTGAGGCGAAAAAGAAACCTAGAGTGAATATCGGTGTGTACCTGTGGGCTCTTGCAAATATAGCTGCTATTTACTGCTACAGTCTATGTGAGAAGAAGAATAAAAAGAAGATATTGTTTGCTTTGGCACTCAGTGTATGGGTACAGAAAATTAGCAGCAATGTGATGAGGGTTTACTGTCACAGACAAACCTCCTGGACTATTTTCACAGCCCTAATTAGAAACTAATAACGCCTCCATTCTGCTGCCAAAACAAACCCTTTTGCCGTGAAAGGGTTGGGCTCCGTGTCTGACTCACGCTACCCCACCTCTGTTTTGTTTTCGGTTAATTCATGTTAATGCTGCATCTTGTGCTTTTCAGAAATTTGAGTTGTGTGAAAGAAGCAGCTTATTCTCCTGAGACTTTTATTTTAACGAGATAATAGTGCCATCACTGCGTCTGCATTTTCCACTTTTGTGATGTTTTGTTTTTTCTACCAAGCTCCTAGATTGCTGCTTTTTATTGCATACATGAATTCCCTCTGTTACCTTCCTGCTCTGGAGGAATACACTTCATATTAGCCTCCTTTTCTTGACTTCATCATTAAATGCCGCAGAAGCGTACCTAAAAAATAACAGCTTTCAAACTGACAAAAAGAAAACAGCTACTGCTGATAAAGTACCTAATGGTATTCTCCCATTTTGGCCCCCTAATGGGGCACTTACCGGCTTAGTCACTCATTTTCCTCATGCAGAAATTTGCAAATTTGTTTTCATTCAGTCAAAATGACCCAAGTTAATTCTACAGGAGCTGCTACTTCTGCCCCTCATCCATATTTCCAAGCATCTTCGCTCTTGCCTATTAACCTCATAGAGCTCTGTTGCACATTAGGATTAAAACATCTGTTGCTTGCAGAGGGGAGTCATGTGGTCTGCCATTTGTACCTCCACCCTTTTCCTACCTGGATAAATACTGTTGGGTGTGGCAGGTTACTCCTGACATCGCTTACATGTGTCAGTGTCATAACAGGAGATGGAGTAAACAGGCTATTTCTTTTCCCCCTGAGGAGCTTTGTTTCAGAAAGAAGGCTGTATGAGGTTCAGAATGAGTGGGGACTCGGACTGGAAACAACTCCTGCATTTAAAAATACAGCTTACTGTAGTTGGGTGCTTGTTCTGGGTGTCAGTGACACATGAAAGTTTGTTTTTTTTTTAATCTTTTTTTTTCACATTAAAAAGAAATTTACAAAGTGTACATGGGCGACTATCTAACACAGGTCAGCACTTGTTGGTCACAGGTGTTGATTCTGATTCACTTTGTTTCTGGAGCCTTGTGTTTATATCAGTGGAGCGACTGTTTAATTTGTGCTGAAGTCAGCTTGAACTAGAGTTGTGAATAATGCTGTAATGATAGACAGAGCTATGGATAAAACAAAGGAGCTGCAATGATGTGTCATGTAATCACATCTGAGGGCAAGCTTCTTTACTGTTGTTCTGAGCAGCCAGAGCAGTCAGACACAAGGAAAAATACGGCTTTGTCTCAAGTAAGGGCTGAGACTTGATAATGGTTCAAATGGGGATAATAGTGCACATCTTTTCTTGAAGGCACTCACGTTGCTCGTCCACCAAGAAATAGCTGTATGAAAAACAGAAAAAGAGATCTTGCTACAGTTCTAATGTTAGGAAGGTTTGGGAGTCTGTGGGATTTTATCTCCTCGCTTCCTGCCAGTAACAGCTTTAATTACTCCTCTTGCATCCTCATACTTGTTCACATAGCTGAAATGCTTTTCAAACATCGCTTATCCCGCTTATCCTCATTTCTCTGCTACTTAGGACCATCTTCGGTGATCAGCAATGACGATGACTCTGCCTCTCCTCTTCACCACGTCTCCAATGGCAGCAACACTCCTTCGTCCTCGGAGATGGGCCCTGACGCGGTAATCATTGGCATGACCAAGATCCCAGTGATTGAAAACCCTCAATACTTCAGAAGCACAAACAGCCTGCTCAAGACTGACACATGTAAGTAAAAGAAAAAATCTCACATATAACGTAGATCTGAATGAACTCTGATTTAGAATCAAATATTTATCAGTTGATTACGAGCTACTGTATACAGCCTTCCTCGCTGTCATGTCAGTGACCTTGGAGCTGCTCCTGATAAGCTGTAAGATGTGAGGGAAGAATGGGAAAATATAAAGTCTAATTATATGCATGTTTGTGTGTGACTGTGCCCCAGCATACAGTACATTAGGCGCACATCCATTCATAAAATCAAGACTTCCATGGATGACTCATATACATACCAGAGCTAAAGAAACCAAAGGATACTAGAGCTCATTTGCCACTAGTGGCTGATTTTAATTTTTCAAACAAAGTGAGAATGAGAAAGTGACAATCCTGAAGCTAGAAGAAGAACAGAGGGAGAGAGAAAGAGAGCCACACACAAATAGACAGACAGAAAATGCACAAAGATATTGACCTGGTCCATCAACATGACATTATGATTACTGGCAAGTTATAAAAGCTTCTCCAGGCTTTGACCTTGTGTTGCAGTAAATTATGGACCCACGTATGTGTGTGTGTGCTCATGTGTGCTCATTTTGTTGAGAGCAAGGTTTAGGTTGTATAATAATGGGGGACTGGAGGTCGACCTCTTCAGCCCTGCATTATAAGTGAAAGACTGACGGGGATTTACAGCCAAATGTAGAAGAATGAAAGCGCTTAGGATCAATAAAAGTCAATAACACACTGCGGTGTATGTGCATGTGCCTGCATGTGTGTTTTTAATATATTACAGCCATTACAACTATTACACAGTGTGTGTCTTTGACTCACAGACAGGCTGCATAAATACTGAAAGTATCTGACCGATTATTTGGCACTCTGCCTTTTCAGACCCGTACAATAGCCTTTGATGGAGACAGTTTGGCAAAGTGGCACATGGTTGAATGCCAGGAACTGAACTCTTTTTAAAGAGAGGTCTTAACCAGTTTGCATCCTGTAATATTGAATGCACGAGGAATCAGTAGCAGGTACACGTCTCTGCTTAAATGATCGCTCAGGCCTCTTTCGAGCAGCAATAAAGCAACAATTACTCTACTGAGATGATGGATCCACGTGTAATTATGGGAAATGTTAGTGTGCTGCAAAGCTTCGGTTGTGCAACTGTCTTTGCAGGTGAGCACCTCGTTAAAAATAATGATATTAGCAGAGTTAGCATTGTTGGAAAGCAGGTCACAAACATTACAAAGGAGCTTCAGTAAAGCACACAGATTTGAAAAGGTGGTAACTGTTGTGTTTATGTTTTGCTGATCACTCATATGTACATAAATTTGGGTTTACAACTAAAATAATACTGAGGTTATAGGGATAAGAGTATATGAGTATATTCTCCCACTACATTTACTATCATATCTTTCCACTAAACTTCTCTGGATTTAATTTGAAGATTCTAAACTTTCAGGAAAAACCCTTTGTGAAGTGTAATTCATTTCTTTGGATCACTAAGACATAAATCAGGCCAGTCAGATAACCACGCACGAGATTGTTTTATTAAAGACCAATTCTGAATGGTTGAGACCCAGGCTGGAGTTCCTTGAAGGTGGCAATGAGCTGTTGAGTTGGCTTCACTGAAAAGTGGCAGGCTGACACGTTGTGGCAGATTGAGGAGAGTAAGGCAAACTGGCAGTGAACCCGAGACGCAGGGGGCATACAGTTAAACATGGTTTCAAACAAGATCAGGAGAATAAAAAAACTAGACATGTCCAATGTGTTGCTACCAGAATGGAAAAACTCTGGCAGGGACTGGAGCATAGAGTCAGGCATATGGGCTGGAGGGCTTCATAGGAGAGTGGATCACAGGTGCAACTGAGGTAAGAAGTGGGAACAGGATGCTGAGCCATGCCAAGACAAAGAGAGAGAACAAACAGGGAAGAGTACAAGATACACAAAGAATGTGAGAGAGGTACAGCTAGACCATGGCAGCAGAAATTGTTTGAAATTTCAGAAATAATTGAACACTAGTTCAGGCAGGCCAGGAGCCAGAGCTCAGCCTGCAAAACTCAGTAAATCAGCCAAATCAACTGATTGCTAGTACTTCTCGTGGTTTCCCTGAAAGTATACACATGGAAAGGCAGGGAATCCAAGAACAGAGCCATGCTGCCACATATTAAAGATTGATGATAAATATGAAGGTGGTGTGAGCAGACTGTTAACTTGCATTAGCATAAAAAATAGGAAACAGCTAGTCTGGCTGCATCCAAAATAAAAACTGTCACAGTATATAGAACACATAAAATTTTTGGTAGGCTTTAATAATTGATAAATAATCCAAAAATAAACACAATTTCAAGCAAGGAAAAAAATGAAATAGAGGAGAACATAAATGCTGTAACAAAGACTAAGGGGAAAATAGGACTATTTATACACTAAAGGATGATTTGAGTGCATTTAATCGATACAGGTGAGGACAGACAGGGAGGAAGAGAAAGGTAAAGCAGGAAATGGACAGTAACAAGAATACTAAAACAAGGAGACACTAAAACATGGAAGAAATCTAAGTATTTAGAGAAAAAAAATCTCACGTATCTTTAACATGGACCCCAATCAACTCTGATGTAAAACTAAACATTTATCAGTTGATTATAGAATACATTTCTTCTTGCTCTCATGTGAATGACCTTGAAGCTGCTGCTGTAAGAGCTGAGGGAAGAGTGGTAAAATACATAGTCTGTAGGCTTGTGTGTGACTGTGTCCCAACATATATTGGGCCACTCGTAAATTCAAGACTTCCATGGATGACTCATACACATACCAGAGCTAAAAGAACCAAATCATGCTAGAGCTCATGAGCCACTACTGGCTGATTCAGTTTCGTTGATTGCAAAAGCTAAAGACAACACACAACATACTAAGTGAGGTAAACAGTCAAATGCTGTGGCAAAGATTATGGGGATGACCAGGCTATTTATACACCAAGGGATGATTTGATGAGGTGGTAAGGCAAGCAGGAAGAAAACACAAATCAAGCCACAAGAGAAAAGTGAAGCAGGATAAAAACAACAAGATTAAAACAAGAAAACTACTAGCTTATTCAGGGGCAACTATGGGAACTTGTTTCTGCCACTGGACAAAAAAACAAAAGGCCTCCCATAAGTCAAAATTTTGGGTTAGGTCTCTAAACTTAATAATAATAATCTTAATAACTTGAAATATCAAGTTATTAAGATGAGATTTTTATATAATTAAAAATTTTGACTATTTTGTGCAAGCAAGCTTGGATAGGTAAGAGAGCGACCACGTATAATGACACTGACAAATCAGAGAGGAAAGAGGAGATAGAGAAGAGAAGGTAGAGAATCTAACAAAAGACATTAAGAGAAACTTACAAATAAAGGCAGGAAAGGTAGTTACGGCTCAAAATCACAGAAACAAAATTATCACTAGAATGACAAATCAGAATAGAAAAATATAATAATAAGCTCTGAAGCTAAAAACCATGAATATAAAACAACAAAAATGACAACCAAACAACGACCCCAAACTCATGTTAGCTAGGAATACAGAACTTCAAAACAACATAAAACCCCAGGACCATGGCAGAAACACGTGCCCACCAGCACCTGCAAAACTCAATAATGTCCAGTTATAGAAAAAACAAAATGTTCATGACTGTAAATGAGAGGCAGAGGACGGGCGGCTAGTTGTTTTACAATTTTTTGCCTTTGTGCTAAGCTAAGTTAACTGAGTTCTTGCTGGATCAAATGTAGGGTCATGTAGGGTCACAATAGTAAAATTATAAACACCAAAAGTGTCTAGGCTTTTCATTGTATTGTTTAAACTCAAATGGAGATTACAGAGGACTTGATATCAATATCTGCAGTAGCAGTGTTGAAAAAATGATTTTTCTTTCATCATCTTTCTTACATCATCCTCTTGGCTTTGTGTTCAGCACCTCTCAATTCTTCCACTGCTTCTATATGAGTCGGTCTTTTGGGCTTTGTATTTTTTGTATCTAGGGTATGGGGATTAACATCACTCTGGAAAATGTTATTCACAAGTCAACATGTGCTGACTGTATTTGAAGACACCGATTTACACAAAAATACATGCACGCACGCACACACACACACACACACACCTAATTTAGGTCACTATTAGCTACGCTTGCTAATAGCAGGGCACAGAGTCAAGCGGTATAGTGGAACAACAGGAAAAGTCAGTGCCATGACATTATTGAAGAATGTTTGACGTTTCTGGTTGTCCTCTTCTCAAAGCATCTGTCAAACACAACTGTGTGTTTGACCTATCCTGTTGCTCAGTTCAAAGTACCGAACTCAGTTTTTCCAAGCTGTTCAAGCTGTTTTATGTCTGCATTCAACGCAACGGAAAGAATTTGGGCAGATGAGACGAAGAGGAACGGAATATGAAACAGATGGCAAACGGAGAATAATTATGTCCCGAGACATTAATTTATTTGGGAGTTCATAAGATGCTGATGAAGGATAGGTGTGAGAGGGGACTCTAAATGATGTGGTGGAAAAATGAAGGCAGGACGGCAAAAAAGGTGGAAGATGAGGGGGTCGATGGGAAATATTATTCTTCTTGATGTTAATATTGTAAGCCCTGTCATAAACAATTCATGGAAAAAGACTAATGGAGCAACAGAACGGGGGAAGAACCTGTGCCTGGATGTTAATACTTAGAGGATGCTGATTAAAAACTGATAGGTTTAGCAGCCGAGAGGAACAGCAACAGGGAGAGATAAATGGCAAAACAGAGGGATGCTAAATAAGGAAAGTGAGAGTAAGATAATGAGAATAGATGGAAGAATGCAAATGAGGGAAAATGAGTGAATATGATAAGCATGGAAAACGGGTACTAATTAGGAAAAACATCAGAGAGTAAGTGTGTTAAGTCTGGTAAATGAGGAATTATATTTTAGTAGATCTTAATTAAGGATACTGATTGAGCAGAAGGGGTGTGATATGTCGCACGGCACGTGGAGACACAGTGTAACAATGAAAGTGAGGTGGAAATCAAATTGTAAATTTGGCAAAAGGAAAGCAGCTGCAAAGCAGAATTATTTCATGACTGATATACGGCCATTAGAAATAAAAGGACATATTCTTCTACGCTTTTGATCGACAATAAATGCTAATGCTTGAATACATACAAAATAGATGCGACAACACTGGAAATCCAACCAAAAAAGACACAAAAAGAAAATTACAGGAAAAGGTTTATGCGAATAACCACATCTTCCTGCCAAAGACGAAAAAAAGAAAAAGAAAAAAAAAGCGGTACGGGAAGCACTGGTCTGCAAACATCAATTTATTTGCTATTTGAGGATGTTAATTAAGGAGAAGTGGTGCAAGGCATTTTCATGGATGAATGCTTATTATACAACTGCAGTAGGAAAATGGCGCGGTGAGGTAATTAGCTGGTTAAATGGTGGGTAGCTTTCTTGTGGGGATGTGGGTTTATTGTGTGCTGTTGTTGCAGAGGGAATTGTGGTGATCAGCGACATGTTGTTTTTTTTATTTGAGATGAAGACTCAATTCTAGGAGAAAGACATGATAAAATAATTAGTAAATGATGAAATAATTTACAAATATCCTTGAGTTTTATTCATGCTGATACCTCACGATTATGTTCTCAGCTTTAGAAGTTAGAAATTAGTCACATGCTTCTGATTTGCAAAAAGCAAAAAGAACCGTAGCGTCACTTTTTCATCATGTTGACAACCAAAATGTAAAAGAAAAAAATCCTAAACATATATTCAGATGCTTACGGGACTTATTTGATCAAATCACCCTAAACTATAAGCTGATGGGGT
>VOQK01037019.1:16740-28149 GCA_015052645.1 Benitochromis conjunctus
AAATATTAAAAAGTGAACCGTGTCTGCAGCACAATGCACGACTTGTTTGTTTTGAAACAAAAATCTTTCCCCAAACATGACCATGATACTTTTGCTGGGTAACCACACAACACATGAAAGAAAGAACTTCCTTATGTGGACTTTGTTGCTCTTTCAAACAGCATTGTTAGCTCTTGGCGGCTAAGATTGCTGCAACTCCTGCTTCAAGGCACCAATGCAGAAGGACACCCAGTGTGCATCTCTGTGTACAACAGTGGTTTCTGACAGAAACCTGTATTTAAGGCCCGGGGACAAGAAAATGTCATCTATTTAGTGTATCGTTAGATTCTACATCTGGAGTACTTCCCACCATCCTAACAGAAAGGCCAGTATGTTGTTTTTTCTTTTTTTCATTGACCAATAGATGCTCACAAAAATCTTCCACACACAAGATATCAAAATAAAAGAGAGGCTGTAGAATAGAAAACACACTGTCCTCTTTAAACCACCCACATTTTTCTTTTTGTTCCTTTTAGGCTTTTTTGAACACAGGACAGATGGGACTGTACGATCTGCAGTCTTTTTAATTAAAATGTTTTGATTCATTTTCCTGTTTGACGCTTCCTTCCCGTTAATTCACAAAGGTTACAATAAAGGCCAAGACGGGATTTGACAGAGACAATATGTAGTCAGTCATGTGTCATTGCAAGAATGTAAATGTGAGTGTAAATTTTCCTTAAGCGACACAAAAATATCACGTGCTCTTGACCTCATATTTGATGCTTTTGAATATCTGATCCAGACCAGCTGTGTGTTTCTCTTTTCTCCCTAGGTCTGCAGTTACAGTATTGGGTTAGGGTGGACCTCAGTAGCTTACAGTGTCGATCGATGCAGCTTCTTCAGAGAGTCTAGCTGAGCTTTAATGTGATATTCTGAGTGGACAGCTTTTCTTCAAATGCACCTCTTAATCACATCACACATAAATCTCAGCTCTTGGTGTGCCTGTGGTGTGTGTGCCTGAAAGCGTGTGTGTATGTATGCATTTGTATTCAAGACCTAAACGAGCACAGGTATTACAGGATAACGTTTTTCTTTGCATGCAGACAGACATGGAGCACATTTGGCTGGCAATCAAAAGACAGGGCTCAACTAGGTTATTGTAAGGTCACGAGGCTGTTAATCATCCTGCAGGATAAAACCTTGTACCACAACCGGCAAGATGCCAATTTTTTATTTTATTTTATTTTATTTATTTTTTTTGAGAAATCAGCTGGCACGGATTCACGAGTTACTTAGCAACAGAGAGCAGAGTTGTCGACTCTGATCCAACTGTGGATGAGCAGAAGGCAGGAAGAGGTTAGATGCATGAAACAAGAAGAGAGACACGTTTTTCAAATTTACATTACTGTAAAAAATGTGTCGAAATCACAGATGACAAAAAAGAAGGAATTTGTTATTTACTGTTGCATTTATATGATGCATGAATAAAGACATAAAATATGTATGCAGCAGAAAATGATCCCCAGATATACAGTAAATACAGTTATGAGCCTTGTTTTTTGGCTTCAAAATGAAACTGGATGAGGAATGAAAAGAAGAGGAATCTATCTGCATGTGGATTGTGAATGACAGAAACCATTTATTTTAACATCCTTTTCCCTTTAGAAAAACCACGGGGTTAACATGCCCTGCAGCTGTGCTTTTTGTTCAAAAAGGAGGAAAATCTGCAGCTTCGGATTAACGGGGATAAATTGTTTTATGAGTAAAGGTTATTTTAAAAGAAAACTGACAAGTTTTAGCTGATACTCCAATGTGATACTCCAAACACAAGGTCCAGAAAACAAGAAGCAACTGGTCATTTTAAAGACGAGTAAAAATAGACTTACTGGGTAATAGTGCTGAAAGAAAGTGGGTGACGAGAACATTGCTCTTACAGTGTAATTACAGACTAATAAGTGAAGAAAAACCACACTTTATATTACAAACCTCATGCCTCATCAGGGCTGTGTGTTATGCACTCTGTACTTTTACTCATTAACAGACGTTACTGCAGCGTGTGGGAGAAAAGACAATTTAAAAGAAGGGAGGTTTATTACAAGTACGCTGCGTGGATTTATTACCACGTGTCTTACCATGTGTGATAGGAGAAAATGTTTGGATGATGCTTTTTGTCCTGCACTGCAGCGTCTCATTACCGGCACACTGCAAATATACCCATCTCAGCTACACAAGGTCGCTATTGTTATCCAAGGTGGCAACGGAATTTGAAAGTCATGCTGTCATATGACTTATAGAACTACGGAGCTAATTGTTTATGTCTTATAAGTTTTTTAATTTCATTAATGACAGAGCAAGAATAATTAATGTGATCTATCCTTTTTGCCACATACAAAATTGCACTGCAAAGATGCTGTATTACCACATGCTACCGAATCAACATTTAAATGTCTTCTTTCAGTGTAAAATGTCTTATAATGCAGTTTTTTTTTTTCTTCGAGTGAAATCAAACACCACAAAACAAATTACACCACACTGACTCGCTGCATGAGTGAAGTCATTAAAGTATAAATGGCATGCGATCAAAGCATCAATCCTACTTTCCATCATCACTTCCAGCTCCATGTTTTTATTTGTGTACTTCAGCTTGATTTACAGTTTATGTTTTTCTGGGCCAAACAAGCATTTTTTGGCTTGTTTTTCCCCTCCCATTAAGCCAGCTTTCTTCTTATTGGCTGCCCATCACAAACAGAAGGTTTAAGCAGCGGGTTGGTGGGCTGTGAGCCTGAGATTAGGTTAGAAATTAGAAAACTCCCTAAAAATGAGGATTTGGGGCAATAGAAGAGAAATGAAGAAAAAGGATGGACCCCGCCCCCATTTAAATGTATGTGTTTGTAACTTCTGCTGTTTTCCTCTTCTTCTTCTCATTCCACAGTTGTCCAGCATATTAAAAGACATAACATTGTGCTGAAGAGAGAGCTGGGAGAGGGAGCCTTTGGGAAAGTCTTCCTGGCTGAGTGTTATAACCTTTCACCTGACCAGGAGAAGATACTGGTTGCCGTCAAGGTAATGTTGAAGTGCTAAAATTTCTAAGAAACGTATTTACAAATCAGAGAATTAGACTAATTAATTTCATATTGACTGCAGGGATTGTAGTGAAAACACAAACTTCGTTTTGTAGGTCTTACAAACCAAAGCCCTGAAATGTAAATGAAATGTCCTGTGTACAGTAAAACAAACAGGTCAAGTTTCCACATGAGATATTTTTGAAAACTGCTGGTCCTACAGAACGACTGATCATAGTCGACTGATCAAAATAAAGGTCCTAAATGGCATTATTGAAGGTGAAATTATAATTTTTCTATTTCGCGGTATTTAGAATTGACATCTGATGCATGAAATACATTAAAAATATTGAACTGGTTACAGCAGTTCCTGAAATAGATCCATGGTATTTTGAAATAAAATCCCTCACATGGCCTCAGCAAGGTATTGAGAATCCATATTGGCCTCCATTTCCTGTGCTATTGTTAGAAAGTCCCTCTTTTTAAGGGTTTCTTGCAAGAATGAGGTGGAATTACACTCAAAAACCGCTTACTTCCGGGGTCAAATTCAACGGTTTCCTAGGGAGCATCACATCTGTGTGTCCATCGGTCTCTCCATCTAGGCTGCTTTTTCTGCTGTTCTGCAGCGAAACAGGATCTGAATGGTGAAGAACTTCTCATTAACTATACATGACCTGTGAAAGAGCCCCCTCACTTCCTCTGTCCTTCACACCTCCAGCTCTCACCTGCAGTCTTTTATTTTCTCTCTCCTCAGTCGTCATCCTGACACTTGCCTCTTCTCAAATCCTACACCTTCTTTTCTCTTCCTACATTTCCTGTTTGCTCCCGGCTTAGCCCTGAACCACCTGCTGATGTATGCTGCCAGCTTAGCGTCGGTTTAGACCGAACACACTTCAAAACACGGACCTGGAAATCATCGACAGAAGCACAGTTCTCGGTTGTAGAACGCGATGCTTCATTTTGCTGGCTGCATGTCAAATGTGGTCAAATATAGGGGAAAAAATTAATAATTCTCAGATTTTCACGTATGCAGTTACTCACACCATTGAGTTTTCTTTCTAAATGACAGCAGATTTGTTTTTAATTAACTAATTGACGGCCTGCATACGTCAGCGTCAGTGATCCTGCTGCCAATACACTGCAATAACACAAAGTGCTGAAGGGTGATGAAAAGAGACTTTAAACAATTTTACCTCTATCTATCTGTCTATCTATCTATCTATTCCCCCCAGTATTTATGTCCTTAAAATATTTTAAGATTGCTATTGTTTTGCCACTGAGTGCTGCAGGGTGTGAGCAAAGTTTTTCTGTACATATACATATGGCATAACTTGAAACTAAAATGACAAACCAGTCTCGTGAAGAAGATACTTAGAGTGCAGAAATCCAAATAAAGATGTGCATCGTTTCTGTTTGCAAATAAATATGTTGTCACTTCTTACCAGCTGCTTTTAATTAAAAGACGGAGACGTCAAATTAATACAGACTATTCCTCGAGGTTTTCTAGGCAAATCAAATCCCACGAGATGTTTGAACACTCAGGAGGATACACACATCTGATCTGATCACTTGAAAACAAGAGTGCTGAGAATCTGTTGTAAAGACTGGATTTTAGAAACAAATTTGATTTGCCTGCCAGAGTTGTCAGTGAATTTAATTCAGTCCCTGGCCAAAAATGATGGAATCAACACACTTTGATGAAGTTCATTCAGTTTTTATTCTGTTTCTTCTTCTTTTTTTTTTTTACTTTCTTACAAATAAAGAAATCATCATTTCATAAATGAGTATTTAAATAGTTCTCTTTAGCTCGCTGTAAACAAGCTTCTCTTTCTGTGTTAGTGCTGGCTTTCTTTCGGCTTTTCAGTATGAAATCCCATTTCATTCAGCTGATTTCTCACAGTTGTATCACAAGCATGAACTCCTGTTTCTGCCACTTTGTTTTTTCAGTGTTTTGTCTTTGCATCTTTTTGTTTTCCAGACATATTGATTTACATTTTCTGTCATTCCATGTTGTCTATATTTGCTACAGATTTTATACACCGCAATCTCTTGACGCACTCCTTCATGAAGGCACCGTATAATCCTTTCCATTGTTTGAGTAGGCACCTCTCATGTTGGGGGAGGGCATGCTTCCTTTCAGTCAGCCAGGTGTAGCAGCAGCCTGTTAAGGTCCTCAAACTCTTTCTTTTAACTGCAGACTATTTTGCATATTTAAATTTGCACAGGTATTTGTTTTAGAAATGCAAATTGCAAGGAGTTTCCATATTTCTTTCCTCAACACTCAGTGAGTCCATCCTGCAAATGTGCAAATGAAATTCCATCGTTTCTGCCAACGGTTATAATTATTGAGTCCTGTACTTCCACTGAATAGAATAAAGGGGAAAGGACATGGATTTATGAGGAATGTACTTCCTTCATGATAAACCATGCTGTGCTTATATTGCTCTCTGTGAGTCATGCTACATTACAGGAACAGGTTCTCATTTGTATACCACATTACAATGACTTACACACACTAATAGAGCTTAATGGGCCGGGTTTTAGGGTCATCTATCAATCAATCAGTCATCCATAATACAGAAGCAAGTTTTACTGTTACTGTATATTAAACACTGAGTTGCCATCGATCAGAGGATAATTGTAACAAGTGCACATAAAAAAAATATGCATATGCACATGCACGCAGGCAAGCTCATGCAAACACATTTACGCTCCTGCATCCCATCAGTCATGAACCCCGAGCACTTTCAATAATGTTCCTTTCACGCATGTATATGAGTCACCACATTTGTGAGCTGGAGGTTGTTGATTGCTTTTTATTTGTCCATGGACCTGAATGTGCTCAGACTGGATGACTAACAGTGCAGTGTTATGAGTTTTAGCATGGGAATTAATGCAGCTTTCAGTACAGAAAGTCACACCGTGATTTGTAATAGTCTCAGGCTCACAGGGAAGTCAGTATTTTTCCTAAACTCAACATTAATATGTTTTGCTCAGTAAAATGATTAATACTGGTCGTAGTGGTCATTTGATACTGATTGAGACCAGCAGTGCAGTGAATAACATTTTTTTTCCCTCTTTAAGTTCATGTTTCTTTTCCATTTTTTTTGAGGAGCACACAGTACAGTACATCATAGATTAGACTTCAGGGAGTCATCGTCAGTCAAACTGGGAAAATGAGGAAAATTGTCCATGCTCCATGTTTTATGCGCATCTCTTAAGAAGTCACTTTTTGCAAAGATTTATAAATTGTAAAAGCTTCATTAGAAGTTAATAGATCATTACAGATAAGTTATAAACCATGCTAAGAACAAAGTCTGGGCTTTCAGCATCACATTCATCGCCTCTTATTACCTCCTGCTGGTTTCTTTCAGGGTGAGGAACAGCTGCGTTTATTTGTGCCTTTCAAACATTCAGAACTGCGCTGATATGAAAAACCACACCAATTAAAAAAAAAAAAACTGGCAACATCAAAGCAAAGTTTTAATCGCTTTTCATTGACCAACACAGCGTCAGTCTTCATTTCTAGCCATTATTAATTCTATTAATTACAAACAATAAAACTGATCACATTAAATATAACAGTGAAAGGTCCTGCAAAGACATCTGAGGAAAGTCAGTCAACTCACATAACCCAGGCATATGCTCACATTACACGGTGAGACGGGGCAATGGCATTCATACACTATCTATACTGTAATAATCATCTTCTTGCAGTATCACCTTACAGTCTGCAGTGTACTTGACCATGCCTCTGTTTCATTGTACATTATTGGTTGAATGTACTTTAAGTGTGTAAGGTTGAAATCTCTCTAATATTCTTGCATTTTAGTGCTTTTGATAAAAGGTCAGAGGTCATCTCATTCTCCTTTTTCTAAGTCAGTGCTCCTGTAGACCTGTATTTGTACCTGTACACTTTATACCTGCATTGTGTGTGCACAGGCACACTCGCCACACACTCATAGCTCATGTATATCTCTATCATATACTGTAGGAAGACAATCAATTATTCATGTAGGACAAGAGAAACGTTTCTATATTTTTCTTCTTTATATGTGAAATTAATACACACCCCATATCACTTTCATTTCCTGTAACTCGCCCCCAAACACAGTCATTCACTTCCACTGGCATTCTCTCTCTTTCACATACACTCTCTGTCATGGATGCTTGTATTACACAACCTCCCTGACAGATTTCTTGATTCATGGAAGGGAAACAGGGGAACATAATGAATGTAAACAGTGCTGTACTTTGTAATGGCTAGCATAAAATGTCCCCATCCTTTTCCTGCTCTGCTATCATATCAGCAGTCCTTGTTTGGTGCCAGTAATTTCACACTGTTTGTGCCGTGCTGCTGTAACTCACTTTTACACTCACTTTTGTTTTGTTTTTTTTACACTGTGGACCTCGGCCAAATAAATTGGAGGAGAATGAATCCACTATGAAAATGACCAATTGGCAGAAGTGTATGTGGTGTAATGTGTGAGGTTTTGATTTGTCACTTTATTAAAATGTCACTTGTGTGTGTGTGTGTGTTTGTGTGTGTGTGCGTGTGTGTGCAGACACTTAAAGAGGCCAGCGAAAATGCCAGGAAGGATTTCCACCGTGAGGCTGAGCTGCTGACGAACCTTCAACACGAGCACATTGTCACTTTCTACGGAGTGTGCGTGGAGAGCGACCCGCTCATTATGGTCTTTGAGTACATGAAGCACGGAGACCTCAACAAGTTCCTCAGGCATGACTCTCTTCTTCATTATGTAAAATGGCAAATGGCAAAATGAAAAATGTGTTTTTCTCTGAAGAGTTTTTATGAAAAATGAGCGATCAAAGAATTAAAGATTAGGAAGCTTGTGTTTGCTAATCCAGTTTAATCTTCTACATACTCTCTATTAGAAGGACTCATGTAAACATTGTACGTGGTTGATACACGGCTGAAAAGACAAATGACACATTGTTCCGCTTGTTTTACATCACAGGGCTCATGGTCCAGATGCAGTTTTGATGGCAGAGGGCCAGACCACCAGACCTGTGGAGCTGACCCAGTCTCAAATGCTTCACATTGCCCAGCAGATAGCATCTGGCATGGTCTACCTGGCTTCACAACACTTTGTGCACCGTGACCTGGCCACCAGGTTTGTAACATACTCTGTTAATGCACATCGTGTTTGCTTGTTCCTAACAGATGCCAGATGTGTCATTAAGCAGGAACTTTTATTCTGATCCTTGAGGAATTTATTTAAAACTCATAATGACTGAGTCCGAACAATCGCTAATACCACCTGAAAACATCTACCAAAGAAGACTGTAGCTATTAGCGGAACCAGTAAAGTAATCAGCTAGCGATAATCTGTCAAACAGTCATGGTAATAACCATATAATAAGATATATGGTTGTAGTTTAACACCCTTCATTTTAACTCAGCAATGTGAAACATCTATATTGAGTCTCACTGCAGCATTTTGCTGTTACTTACTTTGACTTTGATTGTGTTTGTTGTCCAAAAGGAACTGCCTGGTGGGTGAGAACCTGCTGGTAAAGATTGGAGACTTTGGCATGTCAAGAGATGTCTACAGCACTGACTACTACAGGGTAGGTGTATGTGTCAATATCTTTTCAGGCCTTTCTTTCAGCCTCCCCTTCCTCCCTGCTGCATGGGTGCCTCTCCGCTACTCCCCTGCATGGGCATGACTGATGGACGTGGGGGTTTGAGTAGGACACTTGCAGGGATAGGTTAACTCAACAGAAGGAGTTGGAAATGGTTAGCGTGTTTAATTAGGTGAGTTCATGTGGTGTTAAATTTGCTTTAAATAGCTAAAAAAGTAGAGGTAAAATGAATGCATTTAAAAAGATTCATATTCTGTGTTTTTGAGCATTTTTGTGTACTGCAGGGATATTTAGCAGCTTTTCTTGTTGCGCTTGGGTAAGTCAGGAGTACAAAAGAAAACTGAAAGTGTGTGTGTGTGTGTTTTTTTTCCTTCTGTAGATAATCTGTTACTTTTCCAAAAGGCCAAAATCTAATCAGTTGTATTGATTGATAGGTAGTTGACTGTCCATTTTTCCTGCCCTTTCTCTGATTCTCTCTGACAAACCGACACAACTGACAGTGACAGAGTAGGAGAGAGAAAGAGGAAAGACTGCAGGCATTCAATGGCTAAATAATCATTTAAAAATTCAGAAAGATAATAATCTACAAATGATGGATGTATTGTTCAGTGACGGTAATTTTGCAGTAATAATTTATCTTGAAAAGAAATGCTCAGTGTAGTTATGAAAATTTAATTTTTTAACTTGCTGGGAAACAAAGTTTTCTTTGCAGTTTGTTCTCCTTTCACACGTTTCCTCTAACATACACAATTACACATATATACTTTGGTATAAATTGTAATGCACATGCACTGTATTGGCATGCTGCTATAAGAAAACATGAGGTATTTTTTTCCTGTTTCTCATTAAAAATATTAAAATTGTCTGCAACTACTGGGGCTAAAAAGATGAAGTCAAGTTAAAGTGCCAGAAACTGCAGTTCCTTTGGTGGCCACTTGAGGCTGCCCATATTAACCGAGTCAGTTCCCTATTTTCACAACTGTATGATGTGTGATTTCTTTAATTCTTTTTTTTTTTTACAAAGTGCTCTACAAACCCTAACATTGTGGCTAACAGTGAAATTTTGCCATTTCAGTGCAGCTAGCCAAACAATGAAGAACTACCTACTGTTAAAGACACAGACAGTGAAAGTGGACAACATATCCTTGGTTTTTTAACATAATACTCATTGTTTACAACCTGGGGCAGTACAAAAGTGACCCCCTTAGACTTAGTTTTAGTGCCCTTGTTTTCCACCGAGATATTGGCTCTGTTACTAGTTAGCAAACATAAACTCATGCAAATCAATTAGCTGCAACCAACGTTCATCATACATCGTTCTGTACTGGCACAAGATGGTGCTAACCCTGTTTTAAAAACTTAAATCCAGCTCCAAAGACATGGTTAAATCTATGTCTGTTTTAGTGGCATTTTAAATTGTTAAGCACTTTGTGCAGCATGGACTGTTTGGAAATGTGCTATATAAATAAACTTGAGCTTGACCTTTTGGAATAGGGCTCCATAGTGTAAATTAGCTGTGGGCTCTGGGCCCTAAGGGCTTTATACATGTAGTGTTTCATGTTCATTTTAACTTCATGCATTTAGCTAAATTTGAAAGGTTTGTGGGACTGACTGATTTGCCAGCAAAGGCAGATTTAAAAACCATTTATTTCTGAGACACTGAAAATAAATATGTAACAAAAGTTTATTTCTTAAGCGCTTCTCACAGACAGTCACAAATCAATATACACAAAAAGAGGAATATAAATAAGAACATTAAGTGCCATAACAGCAAATAAGAAGATACAGTAAGATTCAATACTTACTAACCAAGCTTGCTAAATTCAAAATATGGTCCTTTCCTGAAGGCTTCCTGAAGACTGTGCCCATCCTTTATATACAGTCTGTGACTTCCTCACAGAATGCTTCAGATACCCCACAAAACTATAAATGCGACGTTGCCTGAATTAATCTGTTTTAAAAGAACATATAAAATGCACTTTTTTCAAGGTCTTTTATAATGACTGTTGAGATAAAATCAAAATAACAGGTTATATTTGGCATCAAATTAAAGATTAAGGTTGCTGCTGTGGGATTCTTTTGTGCTTTCTCTGTGTGACGACACACAGCAATCTCCCCGCTCCTCCTCCTTCCTTTCACCCCTCCTCAATAAAGCTAAGTGCTGTGGCTGTAGTCATGGTAACGGCAGAGGGCAGTGGCGGTGGGTCTCTTACTTGGGTCTCCAACGTTTCTCAGGAAGAAAAGTAATCAGAGAAGTTCTGTTTAGTATGCTCAGGCAGTAGTGGAGAAATAGAGGTGGAGAAAGAGTGAGATGTAAGTGTGGGAGATGGAAGCAGGAGGGTGGCAAAGCGATGAAAGGAGAGAAAGGCTTGGAAATAAGGGAGAAGGGGGGGAGTAGCAGGAGAAGAAGAGAAAGAGGGAGGAGAAGGAGTGGGATGCCAGGAAAGAAGAAAACAAGACACAAATAAATATCCAAAAAGAGACGAGGCAGTAATAGAGCGATACAGGGGCATACGGCACTGCTTAAGACGACCACGGAGCAGTGTATCAGAGTGAAATAACAAAAAAAAGGACACAGAGGTAGACAGACAGGTGAAAAACAAAAACCAGAATAGAGGCACAGGAGGGTGGAAGGTAAAACATAGTGATTCAGCCATATTTCAGCATCCAGGAGAGACAGAGGTGTGTGAGTGCGTGTGTGTGTGAGTGTGGGGGGACGTGTAGAGTGTAGGGACCCAGTCATGCTCTTGCGTCAGACAAG
>VOQK01037021.1:0-11546 GCA_015052645.1 Benitochromis conjunctus
ATGGACCGAGTTGAAAAAGCAGGAGGAGTCACAGGAATTTAGCAATAAGGGGTTTCGTTTATTAACCCAAAAATAATGTTTACAAAAATAAATGCTGAGCTCGTAAAAGAGGTCAAAGAAACAGAACTTAACTCAGGCAAAGCGATTGCAAACTTAACAAACCAAATGACTGCTCAAACAAACATAATTGACCCAAACAGGAAATGACACACAGGGGTATATATAATGGCTGATCAGACCATTGACACACTAGGGGTAACTAAACACAACACAATCACGAACCTAAAAACACAATGCAGTACAGTATAGTTTGTTAGTAAATGAAACACCAAAGAAGAAAATCAAAACCCACTAAACCCCAAGCTCAAATACCCAACCAAATACAAAAGCTTTTTAAATAACAGAAAACACACATTATCCCCCACCCAACAGGAAGTGGTGGTGTGGTCCAATTATCCCTCTCTGGAATATAACTCCTTTAACCCCTGGCCACCACCTTTTGTCAGGCAACTCTCCGGAATCACGACAAATGAGAAATGGTAAAACAAAGATTAGTCAAACAAATAAACTGGAATAAATACACAAGTAACTAAATGTGCGCGCTTACAAATGGAACCAATGCATTTAAACCAATAGACTTATCTGAAACTAAAATGTTTTATTATGTGCCAAGAAATAAATATAGGAGTTACTGACTTTTCAGTGTGGCCATGGGTTTGGCCATCACACAGACTAACAGACGGGCTTCTATAATGTCAATCATGTAGTTTTAACCTCCATATTTAATGAGCTCAAACCTACAGCCTGCCCACTTTTCCTCCGTGTTCTTCAAATATGAACCTTTCAATCTTTAATTTTGCAGCTTGATAAATTCAACTACCGGCGCGGTGAGAATAGGTCTAATATTGTCTAGGACAGCAGATAACTGTTAGACAGCCACACTGTAGCTGACCAGTGTGAAGGTTACAGATACTGCAGTGAGGGGAGGATCTCATCATATTCTCTCCAATACATCCTGTGCTATAAACTTTGCATGAGCGTCGGGCACTTGCAGAATTTTTATCATTTTCTTATTTCTTCCAAGCGCTCGTTCTTCCGAGCCTTCAAGCACCAACACAAACATGGGCTTGTCAGCCAGCCCAGACCAGGCTCAAGAGAAGTCCATTAAACAGGTGTTGGCAGAAAATCCCACTTCCTGTTATGGGCATGTTGTGGCTCGGCCTTGTGTAGCAGTACTTTTGTTTTAAATTTCAGTTTCTGATGTGAATTCATGGACTTTTGAGTGTATGGGTGCCACATCAGCTTTGTGGTATGATCAAGGATCCAAACACAAAGACACAACGGCAAAGTGTGTTTGCTCTAATGTAAGTAGCAATTACTAGAGATTCAGGAAGACAGCATCCTGCCAAAAGAATAAGAACAGCTCATTTTCTGATGTAACCAGTTAACCGCAGTGCGAACCTTGTATTCACACTGGATACAGAGCCTAAATTCACTTACTTTGTTGTGCTATGTATTTGTTTGAGTTTGTTGCCAAGTGAAACCACACATACAACACAAACAGTACCTTCTGTAATATTTCCAAATCAACTGCATTAGTGTTGATTTTATTATGCTGTAATTCCCCGAAGAGGTGCATTTCCAGCCGTTCTGCAAACTGAGTTGACATGTTTGAAACGGGAGACACTGCTGATAGCAGAAATTCAGAGTTACAGATTTGCAATTTGGAAGCTGCTATGGAAAAAAGTCTTCAGATTTTTCCAACTTTGTTTTAAATTATTACAGTCTGAAGCATAGTCATCATTTTGTGTCGCTGTTTACAGTTGTAAAGTCACAAAACTGCAGTTTTTCTGTGCGGACGATTAAGTTGCAGAATCAGTAGCAGCCATAACACTTACATCTTTTTATCCTTGAATTGTGAATTTTTTCATGTACTTTCTAGCAGACACTAAAATAAAATGGAAGCGAGCACATGCAGTGCACCAGGTTTGAGTATGGATGCAGTCTTTGATCAGACTATGATTATGATTGAGACACATTTTTTTATATTTTGTCATATGAAAGCAGATTGTTTCACAGTCTTTCACTTGGAAATATTAAATGGGACCTCTTATGCTCATTTCTACTAACATATTTTTGATCTTGAGCTCTGCTAGAGGAGCTTTGCATGATTCACACTTGAAAATAATCCTGGGCCTCAGTGCAGCTGCTCAGTTCATCCTTCGTCTAAAATAAGCTTCTTCCCCCTCCCTTTAAGCCCACGTTTTTCTGATTGGCTGCCTGTAATGAGCAGAAGGTGTGAACAGCAGGTGGGCAAGGCTCCTGAGCTCAGAGCCAGAGCTGTGAGCATGACATGACCATAATAGGGAGATCTGCTCTCGTTGACATCATCAAAGCCAAGAGTATAAAAAAAACCCCAGGCTATCTGAAACAGAAGCCTGAGCGTTTGGATTGCACGTACATAAACTCATTACACAAAAACTTTGGCAATGTTTACTACGACCGTCTACCACTGCAGAATAATTCATGTGACAGAAAATAATGACTTTTTTTCCTTTTAATGAGTCCGTTGGATACTGCGTCGTAAACCACCTCATGGTACGTGGAAAATATTTTTACTTTCAGCAGGCATAACAACGGCCGCCCGCAATAAATGAAAACTTTGCTTTGTTTACCAAGAATTTTAAGTAGCAGAGCTGCAAATATTATTACAAACCGAGCATGTGTCATGGGAGAATGGGGAAACTATGCAGATGTAGCAACACTTGAGGGGGTGTGGTTTCGTGAACAGTCAGTTTCATGTTGTGTGCAGTGCTTTTGTGGCTGCTGTGGCTGATTACTGCTTTCTACCTGTCTTGTTTCCAGTATCATCACCTCACCTCACTATTAC
The DNA here is from genome assembly GCA_015052645.1 of Benitochromis conjunctus. Classification (NCBI taxonomy): domain Eukaryota; kingdom Metazoa; phylum Chordata; class Actinopteri; order Cichliformes; family Cichlidae; genus Benitochromis; species Benitochromis conjunctus. The sequence continues at coordinate 2,891 of VOQK01037021.1, forward strand.
CACCTCCTGTCATTATCGCCACATGTTGTTATTGTGCGATTGCTTTTTTTGTTTTTGTTTTTTTGGTGGTATATGAATGAAATGAGAGGACTTTTTGAAAGTGTGAAGAGGAGGAAATGTTTACTCCCAGAGAGGGGGGAAAAAAAAAAAAAAGTTTGGCAAAGTGAAGTTAGCGAAAAGTTGTTATGCAGAAAACATCAGGTGTTGCTCTGTGATGTTGTGCTGTGTGAGTGTGTGACTTGTATATCTGGGCTCCATCAAGGCGTTCGGTGTTGCTTCGCCGTTTACACTGCCATCACAGGATGACAGGGGAGCCCCCTCGACTCCAGCCTCCCACAGGGTTTTCTGTAGATTTTATTTTATTTTTTAAAGTTTGGAGCAGAACATTTCCTCCTTCACCATAAACTATGGCGAGGAACCTCAGAGAAGCAGAAGGATGAAAAATCTTTATCGGCGTTATAGTGTTTAGATGTGAAATCACATGTTGGACTGTGAAAGAGCAAATCAGGACATATTCTCTTACATGTATAAAACAAAGTCAATAGGAAAAAGGCTAATGTTTCATCCTGGGAAGCAAAAACATTATATTTCCCTCTCGTTCAGCTTTGGTTTCCAGATACTGAAATGATATATTCCGAGAAAATTGCTATTGAATATAAGTCAAGGAAGGGATGATCTCTCATAGCTCAGATTTAGCCTCTGAATATCTTTAAAAGTTCTTGCTATTGACTACAAGTCACCCAGAAATATCACGTTGTCTCACCGTTAAGTGGTCGCCATACTCAAGGGACCTGAGCGCTGTACCAACCATGTTGGCCCTCACAGTCTGATTTCTGCAACGTGGGAACGTTTTTCTTTTCTTTCTCCGTGTATTTTATTTAACAAAGGCATTTTTTTTTTAAAACCCCTTTTCTCTCCTATAGCCCCATGGACTCAAAATCCCTCTTGTGGTAATGGGGGCTTTTGTTGCATTTCACAGTTCATCAGTTGTGGAAAATTATGGTCTGGAACACCCACCCCACACCACCCCTCCTGTCCTATAGCCGTCCCCATTCTTCCTCCTCTTTTGTGCACGAGGGGTCGGAGAATATATGGAGATGCAGCGGTTGGCTTCTGGAGAGATCCGTTGACTTTTAATGACTCTTTGACCCTCTGGTGTGGCTTTCCCCTCGGAGCTCACTTGGTTGAACACTGATTTTCTAAATATCCCCTTCCCTCTTTGGGAACTGAATAACAAATGGCATTCATGAGCACGGCCGATAGAGAGAAGTTTACGAAGCCCCGAGCATGGCATATGGTAGCATTCATATTTTGAGGCACTCATGTTTTCATTTATCTGTGTTCGGGGGGTTTTAATGTTAATTGCAGCAGATAAGGGGGTGTGTTCTGAATAGAGCAGTCCCAGTGATCCCATCCCTCATTTTTATCCGTCGTGGGGGGTCAGATGTTCCTACAGTTGTGGCAGACGCTCTCCCTCCTCTACTCAGCATTTCAAAGCAGCAGGGCCTCCCATCCCTTATCAGCACAATGAATACCTTGTGTTGTGTGACTAGCGTATGTGTGTGTGTGCCACTTTGCTTCTGTTTGTGTCTGTACGTACAGACACACTTTGCTAAATTTTGAACTGCAGTTCACTTCGTGCTATTTCAGAAGACTTTTCTATCTATTTTGGGATGTACGCTCGTGTGTACTATACTAATGCAAAGTGATATGTGTTTAAAAAAAGAAGCACAACACATCTGCAACATGTCAGAAATTATCTATTTCCACGTATGTGCAACATGATCAGGTCCCTCAGCCAAACTGCAATGCTACCATTACACTAGCACCATGGCAGTGGTTTCAAATTAGTATATGTTCCAAATGAGCATCGTCATAGCAACACTGATTGTAGTTTTAGTTGCACAATCCAAAGGTTATATCGTCAGTCATGTTTAGGTGTTTAACCTTTATTGGTTTATAATATCTTTTCTATAATGCATTACTATGTATTAGGACATGTGTCAGAGTCAGTTGGAGGTGGATGGAGTTGATGGAGGGCATACTGTCACCACACCTTAGTAAGCCTCACTGTTTAATTCTTAATTGGACTGCTGAAACGTACAAATAGAAAAGATGTGAATTAACATTTTCTCCCTGTGCCAACACAAAAATGAAAGTGCAATGTCCTGTAGTTGGTGTCACAGGTTTTTTTTATGGAAATGTAATATAAAAGATGCACATCTGAAATAATACAGGTCACTCATTCATTCTGAAAAGTTCACTCAGCTGCAGTGTAGCTACAATATAAACACATGCAATAAGGAGTTTTAATGCACATGGAAGCAGAGTCATCTGCTAACACAAGAGGCTGATATCATATCATCTAGTCAAACTGCATTAAAGAGAATTCATTATTGTTTGACTCAGAAATAAAGAAGGGGGATATATTTTATGCACTTTCAAAGTTTTACTTGCTTGTTTAGACTCGCCCTGTGAAACATTTCTCTCTTCTCAGACAGCTTTTAGGCCAACAGTGTCATTCTCCGTGTTCGAGGGAAATGCGAGTCGGAGCACTTCACCCTGGACAGGCTTTGAAAGAGACCCCTGGATTACATTGAGTGACAGATCCCAAACCATGAAATCTGTTATGTCTGGCCCGCAGTGAGCACAGGGCAAACTCTAAATCAATAGCAACACTATCAGTGATGGAAATTGAATGCGCAATCTGAACGATGAGTACCCCCTCATGAACTGCATAAGAGCATTTTTCCAGTGCTCGTCTCAGATATTTTTTTCCCTGGCAGATGTGAGTACAATCGCAGCTAAGAGAACGTGTAAAGGTTGTTGGAACATATATTAAAAGTGGAGCATAAAGATAGAACTCAGAGAGATGAGCGGCCACGGATGGAATTGTTTTCAAAGTACAGAGTCGGCAGTCTTTTAAAGTGTTATTCCACTCACTTTATTTTCTTGTGCACTCAGCTTGATCTGACTCCGAAAAGTAATTTGACAGTTACTGCCATGTATCATTTTGGATAACTACCCGTTGGTAGTTTCAATCTGGCTGGAGTGCTAGTTCAAAACCATGACAGAGAACAAAGTAAGAAAAATGAAGTGACAGTTGGACTATGAACTCTCTTATCAGACCCATAAAAGCACATATGTGCGAATTACAAAAAGAACCGAAAAAGAAACTATATGAGCTGTCATGGAGTTTCTAGCCATTTGAACTTTTGGGAGCACATTATACTGGCTTGTCTGTGCACTCTCCTACACATGACCAAGTTGCTTTGTAAGCTAGCATCTGCCCCGCAGAGGGAACTGGAGTGGTCAGCGCACAAGACAAAGACCTGGAAAATGTGCTTGCTTAATTAAAGAAGGGGAATAACCAGTGCAGCTATTTACACCTAATTCTGACATAAATCTGCAGTTATCGCACTGGCGAGACTGTTCTCTCCCCAATTTAGGAAGTACCCCAGAGCTTTTCCTTAATAAGCAATCCTCCTGATTAAGCCCAGGCAGGAGTATATTTCTGTGGAAGAGAAAAGGACAAGAGAGGCTGAATTTAACTAGAGGGGACGTAGTTAGCAAAATGTCGTCACGGATATTGAGATGGTTAGCATTTTATTAACCCGAGTCAGGACAGAGAAAGCAAGTGGTAAATTGGGTGTAGACTTGCAGTGTCTGTAGGACTTGGCCTAAGGGTGCTGGGATATAGACACTATAGACACCCTATCCATCTCCCAAGCCATCTACTCAGGCAATACCGTCTGCCTCAGTCCATTGCTCCTCTAATTAGCAAGTTGTTTTATTTCCTGTGGCTACCAAACTAGTTTCCTGACTTTTTTTTTTCCAGGCCTTGCTGTCTGCATTGCGAGGACATGCATTCAAAGCATCTCCCTCAAGGTGTCAGACACTTGTCACAGAGGCATGATGTGACAAGGGTGCAAACGGTAATCTGTTCATTATGTTCACAAGGATAGTGAGCGATCGAGTGGCTTGGCATGGAAATGCATTTTCCGTCCCCTCTGTCTGCACATCAGAGGCTCTAAATGAAATGATTCAGTTAGAGGTGCCAGCCATTAACTGTTACTCTGGGACACACGTTGTTGTCACATTGAAGGCTCTCTTTCAACGACAGTCAGTGCGGCTTCAGATTATTCCCCCACCGTAAACACGAGGGCGATACGCCAAGCTGCAAACACAGTGGCGGGGCACGATGGTGTTTGATATGAGTGCCGTACCCCTCCTTGCCTGAATTCCCTTGGATTTCATAAAGGGTTTTCTTCTACCCGTATTATTAGCTGGCTTTCTGGCTTGCCATCACCATTGTCGCTTTAGAGAGTATGAAATACTGAGAAGTAGACAATTACAAATTCGTTTTCAGTACATTTATATTGTTTTTTGTGTATTTACGAGATGTGTTAAAGAAAGTATGCATTGCTCACTGTATGTACCGTATATCTTCCAATTGTAGCCTGGGCGTTTATTCAAAAAAATTATCCGGCCGGTTATTGGAAGATATACGGTATGCTAACTCTACCGTCACAGAGTTAGCATACATGCATATGTGCAGTTTTTCTGAGACTACAGATTTTTTTTTTATTTCAGTGTCTTCATAAACTGTTTAAGCCAAATGACAACTTTGATTAAAGTGTGCATTTTATGATAGATATGAAAAATGAAACCTGTGAGCTTAACGCCCACAGCTCTACACAGGTTAGCTTAGCTTGGCTTAATAACTGGAAACCAGTCAGTAGAAACTGGACTTAACTCCTTTCATGAGCCCCCTTTTTAACACAGCTGATTTCAAACAGTGGATGAATTGTGAAGTCAGTTTAAGTTAAATAAGGGCGACACTAGTGGAGTCCCACAGTAATGTTTTATTCAATGGAAGATCATTGTGCTTCATGTTAGAACTGCTGACTAGATTTCATAACAGTCACTTTGACTAACACATGGCATCACTAGTGTCACTGATTCCCACCATGTCAGGCGTGTAGTCACATTGTGTCTCACACTGTGGCTTTTCCCCTCTGTTTCTATAAACTGAGTGTGCACTTTGGCTGTCAGTAATTCTGAAGTCATTTTCAATTTTCAGCGACTGAGCAATTTGTTTTAGTCCCAGCTGAATAAAATACTCCGTGCTAATAATCCTAATTAGCTCCCCTAATGTACCCCCCCACTCCACACTCCCTAAATACTCCCTCTGGTGTGCAATTGAGGTTGGAACCTATTCAGCCACCACCTCTAATCTGTCTGCCTGATGGAGAGTTTTAGCCACTATAACAGGTAAAAGTGTTGCTGTTGAAACTCGTATTTAGCACAATAAGAACTTTGTAGCCTTATTTTAACTTACAAAATAAGATATAGTTTTACCATTTATTATTATATTATGCTTGTGAACAGTATATATGCACTCGTAGAAATGCTGTGTGACTTTAGTTTGTCTTGATGGATTGCCTTGAGTTAGAGCTACACCACAATAGTTTGCAACAGATGAAAGTGATATTGGTGAACCTTTGACTTCTCGTGTTGTGCAGAGTTGTGAAACTCATAGCTCATGGGAGACGTAGAGCTCAGATTGATCTCAGACAGGCTGGGCTGGTAGATCTATGGTGTAAATACACTGTGTGAAAAGTAGCATTTAATTTAACGTGTTTTCAAACCAGATGATGAACAGCGTGAGATGTCTTGCAATTTCAACAAATAGCAAATGTAACATTTTTATAAGTAAATAATTGATGCTATATGATTATAAAAATGTGCCCAGATATTTTATATTTAGCAATAATAATGACTTTTTTACACTTTGCACTGCCACACAGTGGGCAGCCATACTCGACCAAGCATGTTCTGCAGGCCGTACCTCTGAACTAGTGCCACCAGGCGATTTGGAGGTTTGTGGTTTTGACTTAATTCTCTTAATGACTGCTATATGGATTTCTGGATAGTGTGGTGAATCTATTCAGGTCCACAATGAAAAATTAAATACTGTATTGACCTTTTAGTTTTAAAAAACATTATCAGGTCAACAAATGAGTTGGTCGAGTATTTTTGGTTTCTGGAAAAATACCTGCAAAAACATGTAATTCCACCAGACCCAGCTGTACTTTGTGCTTAGCAATAACTAGCAATCATTACATGATAAACATACAGGGTTTTAAATTCTGTTGTTGGTATTTTATCATCCTTAAGTAGTCTAACCCAGTTTAAGACCAAGCAGTTTTTGCTTGATTATTGGGGACAAGGTAGCAGCAGCCGTTAATACTTAGGAGAATATTGATTACTTTTTAGATATCAGACGCCAAACTTCCTAAATAATAAAAACATTTTTATAATCAATACTAGTATCAGGCAGTGTATGGAAAATTGGCTGTCAATATGGTTTCCTGTATAATGAGCTTTGCCCAAGAATTCTTCTGTAACATTATTGTTGTCAAATTATAGCAGCTGTTGTGAGAAATTCAATCCATCATAGTACTTCATTCTCTTAAGTCTGAGCTAGAAATAAAGTAATGATTAAGTTGAGGAAGTATCATTGTGTACTAAAATTATCCTAACAAAGAAGAAGCACAACTGATGGTGAAACAAAAAACCAAGACATCCATATTTGCAGCTTTTCTCCTCATGTTAATGATATAACTAAGCAAAACCTGGCTCCAGCTCCTGATTTATTGCTAGCGATGCTTTTGAACCTGCGGAAGTGCTTTGGGGGAATAGATCATAAAAGCCAACGTGCGTTTGTGTGTTTGTTGCTGTGTGTGGCTGCGTCTAACTGTGTATCCGGGTGCCATGTGGCACTGAGCGACTCGGCTTTGCTCTGCCAAGAGATAAGAACACAGGGTAAGCCGCTCGCTGCGCCAGCCTACTGGATTTTACCTCTGAATCTTCTTTGTTGGAAGTTGTAGGGCTGCTCTATTTCTAATGTGACAGTTCTTGCAGAGTGCCATATTGACTTTATGTACTGTATATGTTCACTGCGAGAAGCTATTTGAAATACATTACCAATGACAAAGCACTTGAGAGCAGTTAAAAAAGCACTTAAATCCTGCATGGGCAAGAAATTGTAGAGTTATTAAATCATTGTGCATCGAGGACAGTTTCACGTGGCGGTTAGGGATATTAGCATGTAATGGGTAGGTCTGATTGTTTTAATTATGAAAGTACTTTAAACCTAAGCAGTTTATTTCATTCCAGCTCGGCTGTGTGATAGATAGTGTTTAATCTGTTATTTTAGATCAGTGCAGAGTGGGAAAAAAAGGAGGAGACTGGCTCCCGAAGTAAAGGTGTTAGACTGTTGTGCTGACTGGATGCATGCCTTGCAGAAGATTTCTGCCAGTGAAATGTTGGCAGCAGTCAGCACACGGGTCGGCAACAAGAGGGGAGTGCCTGCTGGGAAGTGGAGGTGGAAGCTGGCATATGGTTGATGGTGCTCACCAGTGCTTACCCTTGTTAGGCCGCCTTTTTTACCTTGTTTCATGTGTGCAGAACTGAGATAATTTAATCCCATAGTGATATTCAGGTTCTTATATTGTTAGGCAGCAGGGTCAGTGAGCACACTGTGTCATGCCAGTCATTTACCAAATTATCCAGCAATTAATTCCAATATTTTTAGACTAATCTTTCATTTGCTAAATATAGACTTCTTCTATATTAAGGGTTACCAGCTGGATTAATGGGGGTTTCTGGATATAGCTGGAGAAAAGGAGGAGCTGTCTAATTGAAGAAAGAGGGTGATTGGTTAACAGGAAACCTTTAAGTGATTTAGTCCAGGCTTGTCTGAGTTTTGGTGTCTTGGCCTTTGCACTGTTACAAGATCGGGCTGTTAATAAAGGCTAAATCTTGACCTTTTTGTGGACCTTATTTACTCTTCGTTTGTACATTCAAAGATATAACGTCCACTGAGTATGGAGAGGGAAGGCGTGTCTGCCTTAGCTTTCAAAATCATTATTTTGTTGTCTTCACTTTTATAGAAGAAGGGTACCTGAGCTGTGACCACCTGCAATCAGCTGCCATCTTCATTTTGACACGCTTTGAATTGTGTTACTACAGGACGACGACTGAGTTATTTACAAATTTCACCCATCTGTGTGAGAGGGATTGCATACACTCAGAGTCCAGCCACGATTGTTTGGAGACAGGTTGCCTCCCACCTGGTGATCTGTGCAGTCGCCTTGCAATCAACGTGGTCACTGCAACACTGCGATCCTTTTCTAAATGCAAAACAAAATCCCTGCAATCACCTGGCAACCCAGGCGCAAGCAGGATGCTCTTGTTTTCTTACTGTAGTGTGAATGAGCAATCATTTGCTGATAAGAGAAGACCTGCAGACACTACTCGGGGTGGGAAAGGGTAAAGAGAAAACATTAAAAACACATTCCAGCACACAGTGCTTTCTTGTAAATATGATATGAAAGACTCCAGAAAAATTTGTTTTGTTCCAAGTTGCTAACGTTTAAGGAATTGTTTTTTCTCCGAGACGACTGTTGTCTGTCCTCTGTGGGCCAGCATGTGTGGATGAAGAAGTGCATTATGGCTCAGCACATATGCTGCTACAGTTTCACTTTGAAGCATGCGTGTCTTATATATTTGGGAAGCTTCCAATGGTTGAGAGTGTACTACTGCAACCTTGTGAAGAAAGCCAACACAGAACATGCTGGTTTAAAAAAAA
>VOQK01037022.1:0-13806 GCA_015052645.1 Benitochromis conjunctus
GTCAGGACGGAGTGCCTCTTTTATGCTATGAGGAATTTATTGTTTGGTGCTCTACTTTTTCAGATTAAATTCAAAATTGTTTTAAAAGAATATACTTCTAACCCAAGAATGTGTGTCGCAGCTTATTTTCACCGCTTCCATACTTTTCCTCCTACATTATTCACCGCTGTTTAAATTAGAGCTCGCGCGAGAAGGTTTTCAGATGAAATCGCTCACATTTTATCTTTAGGGTACAGTGAAAAATTGGAGACTCTCTAACCAGTGACATCCTCTGGTGAAAAATTATTACTGCAGTCATAACACGGGAGAGGAAAAATAAATGAACGCTTCCAAAAATAGCTCTCACCTTGTGACTAATATTGAACCATATTCGCACACGCTTCGTTGTGTATCAGCAGCATTTGCGGTGCACTTTAGAGTAGTGCTGCGTGTATAAAGCATGTATAAGCGAGGAAATGAGCAAAGCACTTTTTTTCTGCCACTCTTCTCTGGGTCGGGGGAGGAGGTCCGTTCTAATTCTGGCCAATCACAGAGGCAGATCAGGGATTTTTTTTTTTTCCTGTCTCCTGCTCAGTCACTAGGCTTGTCAGGCCCATTTGTTAGAATAATTATATGGCTGTTAACAGCAACCTTGCTTAAAATAAAACGAGCGCTGCATTGGTTCAAAGACACCACATAAAATGGCTGCTAAAGATTTTACCAGAAGATTTATTGCATTCATACGCTGTTAGTGTGAACACAGGTGCTGCTTTGGATAAATTCCTGCTAAGATTACAATCAGAGGAGGCCTGTGGGTTGTTTTTAATAGAGGTGTGCTTGTGGAGTATCTCTGTACTCCCTCTCTCTGTTCGCAGTGAGCTGTGCTGCTCTGGGTTATTTTGAGGTGGTCTTATCACAGCTGTTGTGTCGCTGGTGGCAGCCTGTCCAAACCCCTCGACACTCTTCCTTTTATCCCTCTGGCCCTTGGTCCTGGTAAGACCCTGTTTGCTCCTTGCCCTGCTTCTTCAGGGATATTTAGACTTTAATATTTTTAAACATTAACTCTTGTGCTTGGGATTGATTTTCAAACGTCTTCTTTAACGTACTAATGAATGCCTCTCGGGAATTTGATGGATGCAACCTTTGCCAAGTTTCTTAGAGGCGAGAAGCTCTCGACAGCAGTGAGGCTAGTCTAGTCTGTGAATGCATATAGCAATATTTATATCAAAGTAATGGCTCACTAAAACCACAGCGTTACATACACAGTTTTTAAGGTAACTTTAACCTCCTAGAAATATACTGCATGCTGACGGGGTTGCTTATGTAACATTTGGGTTTTTATTGAATATTAATAGTTGAAAAACACAGCTTTACTGCGCACAAGCACTGACATCAATAAGAGTGGATAAGAAATAAATAAATAACGTGCCCATATTAAGAAGTTCTTAAAATAGCCTGTGGATCTGGAACAGGTGCCATGTGCTCAGCTTGTGAAAGCACAGGCAGCGTGAAGGCTGCACTAATTTTATGCACATAAACAGGCTCTGGCTGCAAGCCTGTACAACGCAAGACAGACACAAGCGCTCAATAGGGGATTATATTTATTATTCACTAATGGGCTTTACTATTACTTTAAGTGATTATTGTTTTTGTCGATTTTCCAACATCTGCCTGTCTTAACAGTAGATATAATATGGTTTCAAAACCAAGAAAATCTTTGGCCACCCTTCATTTCTTTATGTTTTGCAAAAAATTGAAAAATGAGTGTGTTGATTTACTGAAACATGTGCGAAGATTCACAGAAACAAAGAATTCAAAACAACGTTTGTACCTTTATTCTTCAGTAGAGCCTGAACTCTCTTAGTGTCTTTAACTAGTTCTCTGGAATTGTTCTCCATCCTCATTGAAGGACATTCAAAGCTCGTAGCCTGATAGCATTGAACCGACTGCTGTTGTTATTACTATTATGTATGCTGTACTATATTTCTGATGAGGCTTCAGCAAACAGCAAATGGATCAAATGAAGGTCTACATACATCTCTCAGGTCCTGTGTCAGGTCTTTGCTGGACGTTTTCCTATTTCTAAGAAAATGACTCTCTGATATTGTTCATCTCCTGGAGATATTTTTGTAGGCCTGCCACTTCTTTTGTCCTCCACCGCTCCAGTTTACTCAAAATTTTCAGTAAAAACTACTCGGCATGCTGAGATATGTTTTCAGCTAACAGCTCTTTGTGAAACACCTTATTGGTGCAAAAGTTATTGTCAAATTTTTGTGTTATCTTTAAAAAAAAGAAATAAAAAATAGATTCAATGTAAGAAATGAGAAGAAATTACGTGTTTTTGTGACAGGGTGCTAGTAACAAAGGGCCTAAAGATACAACATCAAATCGATCTGTGCAAAGTTGTTTATTATATGTAAACACAACATTTGTTCATCCTTTAAGTCTTTCTTGTACTTAAATGATTCATGGGTCAGTTTTAAGTGGCTTAACAAACTAACCAACTGGTCACTGCTCTGAAAATGGTCAGGGACAAGGACTAGACTGAAAATGAGTGAAAAAGCAGCGATGATCCAAACAAGAACTTGGTGGTAGTGAAGGTGTTCGAGCTGAGCCTTTACAGCAGGGTTACAGAGTTTTTACAGTCTTTTACCAAAGAATAATGTGCATTTATTTACAAATAATAATAATATCTGTTGATGTGTTGGGTCCCTGAAAGACATTTACTTACTGTCACTGTATGAAAATCAGGTGTGGATATTTATCTTGCTTCTCCTTTAGTTGATGGTTAACCATCGCACTGTTTTGCTGTACTGGAGAACATGAATGAAAAAGTGATTTTTGATGTCATTGTAAAGACCTGTGCTTTTCTACTATGACAAAACGTTTTGCAGAGATGAAGGTCTGTGCTGGAAATTCTCAAATCTGATTTGAGTTCATCAGATTTCTGATTGATTAATCAGTAAAATTAAGCTTTAAATAGCAAAGCTGGAATAACTAAAACCACAATGGACACTGAGCATGACTTCGAAGTCATCTTTGTTTTTCTCCATGTTTACTACTTGACTAAACAGGAAAACATGAGTCTATTCTAAGGCTAATCCTTAGCCTCTTACACATGCACGGATTCCATTGCAGAACCAACCATCTCCCTCTTGGAACTACCTCAGAAAAATGGAGGCTTGTCAGGAGAGCAAACCCTCACCCACAGGTCCTGAAGCATCGCCAGCCGAGGATCACCACATTGACCTGACAGAGGACCTGGGCCAACAGCTGGAGGACATCATTAGCACCTACCAGGCTGCCGAGATTCCAGCTGAGCCAGAGGACACAGAGGAGGTCACAGCCGTCAAAGAGGCAGAGACCCGCAAGGACCAGAAAATGGAGAAGAAGATGCTGAAAAATCTAGGTGTTGTGTGTGGTTTTAAAAAACAAACAAACAAAAAAACCCCGCCAAAACCCAGTTTTATTGATTTTATCTGAGGTGGGTTTGATTCAGTTCAGTCAGCAAAAGTCCAGGTTGTACTGAAAGTGATAGGTGTGTGATAGCAGAGCCGTAACGCGTGTAAGTGAATCCATCTGCAACAGAGAGGGAGGTAAAATAGTATTTCCAAATGCCTTTTATAGTTTGTGTCATTCAGCTGCCAAGATGATTTTTCACAAACCAGCAGAGTTCTTGAAGTTCCAGAAAATCATCCAACAATAATTTCTGTATCAGTGTGTTTAAAATTGGCTTCACGGCGGTGATTGATTTTTAAGATGAAATTCTGTGTGGCTGCTCAGGGAAGGAAGCTATGCTGTTGATGCAAAGTCTGAACAAACTTGATTCTCCGGAAGAGAAACTGCAGGCCATCATCAAGAAGCATGCCGAGCTGGTGAGTGGATAACAAATAAAGGTGTATAGAGCAAAAAAAGAAAATATATAGTAGCTTTCATCAAAGCTATGGTTTGTTTCCAGAGAAAAGATATATTCACCATTACGGGGCACTGTGTGTGTGTGCTTTTGCAGCTGGAGGAGCATCGCAGCGATCAGAAGCAGATGAAAGTTCTCCAGAAGAAGCTTCTCCAAGTGATGAAGGAGAAGGACCAGCTGCAGAGCGAGCACAGCCGTGCAGTGCTGGCTCGCAGCAAACTGGAGGGGCTCTGCAGAGAGCTGCAAAGACATAACAAGACTTTAAAGGTAGCTCAACTCCAGACATCACTGCTTAGACAACAGTGTCTAATCAGAGATGCTGAAATCGCCATTTGTTGTTGAGCTATGGCGCCAGGTGGTCCCAGCATGTTTTTTGCTCTACAGGACATGACATCAGCTGGCACTGAAAATCTGCCACTATGTCAAAGCTCAAAGTTTGACCTATTCCACTGCCACCCTCACAACTTCTGTTGTGAAGCCAAGTGTTGTTCAAAACAGCAGAACTTTATAGTTCACTCCCTGATCAATTATGCATGTTTTTCCTTGGAGTGTAGCGCTTTCAGTCAAGATTGTTTTGGTGTGAGTTGCTCAGTTTCAGAGCTTTTGGATGCTTTAGCAACTATCACCTTTATAACAACCATAAGAACTGTGCAGATAACACTGCAGTTCAGTTGAAAGGGTTTACATTCTCTCCTGTATAAGTTTAACATCACGGGTGCTTTCTTGTGCTTCCTTTAAGACTCCTAGATGGAGCAATAGCAAATTATCTAAGTCAGTGGTGGTGCAAAATAGAAACAAAATGATTGAGCATTTATATCTCGCAGTGCAGTGTGGTTTTAAGGCTAACACCCATGCCTGAATCACAGGAGGAGACCCTGCAGAGGTGCAGAGAGGATGACCTAAAGAGGAAAGAGATCACCACCCATTTCCAGGGCACGCTCAGTGAGATTCAGGCCCAAATTGAGGAACACAGCAGCCGCAACACCAAACTGTGTCAGGAGAACAGCGCTCTTGCAGAAAAACTGAAGGGACTCATTTCACAATACGACCAGCGAGAGGCGGTATGGATCCTGCTACACTGTGAACAGACACGGACACTCGCATAACATAACAGCAAACCCAATTTGTAATCCCAGTCTACATGCATTATTAAAACTGGATAAACTGTACTCGTGTAAACCTTCTCACATCTGTGCCCATGAATTATTTGCAGATTTCTCCCAGGTCTTACATTTATTAGTTACACTATTTCAGTTTTATGTAGCCAAAGGCTCCCTGAGCGAGAAATGAAACAGCTTTCTCTGTGAAAACGACTCATAAATCCACCCGAATGTCTTCCAGAACCTGGAAAAGGTTTTCAAGCACAGAGACCTGAAAGAAAAACTGCTGGAAACCAAACTCACGCAGGCAAACATGCTGCTGAAGGAGGCAGAGGAGAAGCATAAGCTGGAAAAAGACCTTGTACGTTTTTTTTGTTGTGCATTTTAATAAAAGATTTGTTGCAATAATCTCCTAATGCTCAATTTTCTTTACCATTTCAAAATCACACAGCTGCTGAAACAGGCAGCAGAATATAAACTGCAAGTGAAGGTCATGAAGGAGCAAGAGATCGATATGAAGGCCCAGGTATGGTATCAGGGCATCATGGGCAAAATTGGATCATTTTTCTACCTCCCTGGAGAAAAGTATAATGTTTTGTCGCCTTTCTTCCTCAGCTTGATATGTACTCCAAGAAGTTTGATGAATTCCAGGGCACGGTATCAAAGAGTAACAGTGTCTACAGCAGCTTCAAACAGGACATGGACAAAGTAAGTTTGGTTTTACAGAATATTTGAAGTCGGCTTCAGGAGAATAACTAAATTATTGAGTTTTTCTGCAAAAAGATGATGACAAAGATGATAAAAATACAAATAAGAGGAAAGAATCCCATGAGCTTTTCAGTAACACATCAAAAACTGACAAACCTTATAATCCTACACTTGCTCAGATGCAGCTATTTTTAGAAGATGCTTTGATTGTCTGCAGCATAACATGATTTTTTTGTTGTTGTTGTTGTGCAGATGGCCAAGAAAATGAAAAAGCTGGAGAAAGACTGCCAGTCATGGAAGACTCGCTTTGATGGCTGCAATAAGAATCTTATTGACATGGTGGCAGATGTAAGAATGTTTTTCGTTGTTGTTTTAAGTCATTAATACCCTCATACATAGATATAGTTTTTAAAGATATAACCCACCAGGGGAAAAAATTCAGTTTACCATATGAAATTTTATGCAACATGTTAAATATTTTTTTACAGAAAGCAATCAAAGAAAAAGAGTTTGAGCTTCTCACCATCAAAAACCAGAAGCTTGAGAATCTGTGCAGGGCTTTGCAGGAAGAAAGAAAGAGTCTATATGCAAAGGTGCATGGAGCTGGCAGTCAACCAGAGGACAAGTCTGCTGATCCATCAGAGCAGGGGGGCTTTGAGAAGACGCCTGAAGACCCAAATGAGAATCAACCCATCCAGAATACTGCAGCACCTGCCCCTACTGGGACACCGACGCTCACAAGTCCGCTCACCGAGGAACTGGCTAAACTGAAGGCTGAACAAGCCCTTCTGAAAGAGGTCGCCAGTTCTTTCACAATCTCTCACATTGCCCCTACAGAAACAGAAACAAGTCAATCGCATGAACCCGCTGAGGAGCCAGAGGAGAACCACATAGAGCAGAGCGAACACCAGGAAGTCCATGAGGATGGATGCCAACAACAGAAAGATTTGGAAATGGAGTCAGTTGATTAATGCTGAAATCACCGTGAAAAGAAACCATGTTCGTGTGAGATTCTTAGCAATAAAAATAAAAATGCTGCCTCTGTGTTCAGTGTCTGATCGTAGTATAAATACATTTAAAGGTGGGTTTATTTTAGTATGCAAAAACTCCACCTATAACTACACAGATTTATGAACTTGTTTAACAAACTGGAGCTTTTCCAACTACCCCGTTTTTTCTCCAGTAACAGTTTTGTGAGACTCAGTTATATACCATGAAATTCTGCTGGCTGATTGTCACTGTAAACCTTGACAACAGAATTAGAAAATAGTTTGTATAAATGTAATTACATTTTCAATAAATTTTTATTTCTATTGCACCAATAGGAGCACCCTCCCAGCAGCCTGAGCCTATAGCAGCATAACTAAAAGAATGTTCAGAGTCATCTAATGTAGCTCTAACTTTAATCGTATCGCAAAAAAGGTAGCTTTAAGACCAATATTAAAAGTAGAGAGGCCATCAGTCTTCCAAATCCAAACTGGGAGCTGGTTCTGGAATCACTCCGTAGAGAGTCTTGGCTTTAATTGCTTATGTTGCCCTATCTCTGCGCTTCACCTAGTCTAGGCCCTGATAGGATCTAGTGAGCATGGAAACTGTTACACGAGCGAACAAGATTGTATTTTTTACTATTAAGGTGGCTAGCTAAGGACTAAGAGACAACAGAAATTCACAAGAAAACAAAAGTGAGCCCAAAGTAGGATGAATTTAACTACAAATTCACTAATTACTGATTACATAAGCAAAATAATCAGTTTTTCAGGCCGTTGTTTCATACACATTCAGATGCTTTTCATTTCTGGATCTTTCTAGCTTCAGTTTTGTCTTCAGTAACTAAAAAGCATGGCCTATTGGGCCAACATCAAGTGACCGGCCTGGGCATTGAAGAACATCCCACTTCTTTGCCATGAGAAACTCTTGGGTTTCTTTTGCGATATGCTTTTGGGTCATCATCCATTTGCCCAGTGAAGCAATATCTGATTAGTTTTGCAAAATCTGTCTGGATCCTGGCAAAAAGTACAGCTTTGTACACTTTAGAATTCATCTACTACTTCTATTAGCAGTCACATCATCAATAAACAGAGGTGGCTGGTTCCATTGGGAGCCATACCATAATACTGACGCTACCATGTTTGACAGATAATGCGATATGCTTTGGATCATGAGCTGTTTATGCATTTCTTCACACTTGTCTCTTCCTGTCATTTTGGGAAAAGGTAATCTTAGTTTCATCTGCCCAAATATTTGTTTTTCACAACTGTGCAGGCTCTTTACAAAGTTTAATCTGTCCCTCCTGGTCTTGGGTTTGCACCTTTCTCTAAATGATCTCCTGAATATAGACTTTTAAAATGACATGACTTGGTTAAATGGCATGAACACTCATGAACATTGAAATAATTATGTGATCATCAACTTTAGTAGTCTTTTGTAGTCTGTCACACCTTTTGCTGTTGCTGAGCTGGTCACTGCATCCCTTCTCTGTGAGATTGTACCAGATTGCCGATTTAAGCACGCCTACACTTTCTCTCTCTGTCCCTTAAAGGTTTATTTTGGTTTTTAGCTAATGTTGCCTCCTTCACTTACACCGACATCACTATGGACCTGATATTGAGACTTCTACCAAATTTTCAGCACTTGGAATCAATGTCAGATCTTTTATCTGCTTAGTTTGTCATGGAATAATGGAGCAACGGGTCTCACCTGCTCATTAAACTACTGGTCAGTCAATTGTCCAATTACCTTTGAGCCTGATACAAATAAATCACACAATCATTAATATCCTAATGCGATATTGTACCAAATCAGCAAACAGTTACAGCATAACTAAATGATAAAATGGGCCTGATGTCAAAGAATGTAAGTTTTATTTCCTATCTTTCTGTTTTTGGCTTTCAGTTTTGATTAAATGTTTTGTTATAAGTAATTTAAAACCCGCAAACAAACACTCGTGTCACAAACCAGTGATGTTCCCCTTTAAACTGAGCTTCAGTCGAAAATTGTTTGGCTCTAAACTTGGCCAGACTGGACTTTGAGAGAAAGCAGAGTCAGTTGTTGCTGCGGTCCCTGATAAGAGGCTAGAGAGTTTAAAAGGAAATGGCCGAACAACCAGATTCAACCGCAATTTCTTGTGCAAAAGCGCTCTCATCTTTTGTCGAAAAAGGGAAAGCTCTGCTGGACCTCGCTGAGAAGGAGAGCCGGGAAGGTAGGCCACACAAGTGTACATAAAAATAGACATGCAGGGACTAGTTGTCAAGCAATTTATGGACGTAGCATGAGCAGGGGCTGCAAGAGGCCTATCAATCATTATACATAAAGAATCCGCTGAAACAGACGGTTAGCTGCTAACTTCATGCACTTTGTGTCACACAGGCTCGTGCCAAGAATTCGTCAGGCAGAAAATCCGCATAGAGCGTAAACAGTCACTGCTGGGTCTGATTGAAGCCGGTGCAGCTCTGTACAACAGGTTTAAAGTCCCACCTTCAGTTTAACTAAACAGTCCCTTCTGTTAAACCTTATTATATTTAATATTTAAGGTTAAAATATGTAATGAAGTGTTATATTTCAGGCCCATTTTTTCTGCTTTACAGCCTTTCTGTTAAACGAATAAAGGATGCAGAGGATCTGTGGTGCAAAAATACAAAGTAAGAGCAATAAAATATAATTCAAATGTATTGAGGTATATATAACAATTATCATCTAGATCGGACGATTACATGACAAAGGCCAAATGAGCTGTAGCTTGTGCTGACACAATTCCTGTGCATCCACTCACTGATTCACATGGTACAGTAAGCCACAGCCTCAATAAACTGATATAACCCCTGAGAAATATTCTGCATGATGTTCCCAGCTGTGCTGCTTTGAGAGAAGCTCTCCGGGACTTTAAAGAGCTAGAAGTGAGTTCTTGTAATGCAAAATGTAAAATATTTTTAAAAAGCATACTCATCACGGTCATTTTACGGAGTGCAGTCAATGTACTGCAGGTGCAGTGGGATGCCTTTCTACAGCGTTTGGATGATGAGTTACAACCGAGTCCTAAAATACACAATGTTGATCATCAATCAAAAAGCATTTCACCAGATACGCCGCTCATCGATGCCAGAACTGGAGAGTGGGTTTGATGAAAGTCTATAATGCTTCCACACTTATTAAAAAAGCATAACAATGAACCTCATATATCTGTCAGTGTTTATGCATCGTTGGTGGTGTCTGCTTTGCACCTTTATATTTTACTGAGGCTTTGTGTTTGACAGAACAGTAACACTGAAGAAGTATCTTGGGAGAGGTAAGAAGATATTGCTGGTGTTAATCCGTCAGTTCTCCTGTCTGCTCTGCCGTTTACACATTCAAGATCTGCAGAAGAATCAAGTAAACATCACACCTAATAACAACATCTTCGCACAATATGCTACATTCATCCAAACCTATTTGGACGACTCATTGTGACCGCAGTAACACATTTATTTTTTTTTATTATGCAAGAAAAATGCCAGACATGACATCACATTATAAAATACTATTTTGCACCCAAAAAAAAAAGATTGCCAAAGAGTTATAAGGTGAAAACTTGGCATATCTCAACATGGTGTGCAGTGTGTCTTTAAGGAAGGGAAACAGGAAGAAAGTGGTAACAGGTCCTGAGTCCAATTTAAAACATTTTTTTGGGTCTAATAGTAATCAGTGTGTGTAGAGCACGTCAATAGAGAAGAAGTAGTGAGTAACTACAGTCATCTGTATACACGGTTGTGACACTGTCATGATTTGGGGCTGCATTTCAATCAGCGGGGTTAGGGTTCTTGTCAATAAATGGTATTATGAATGTAGAAAAGTATCATCAGATTTTGATACACCATGCAATACCGTCTGGAAATCGTCCGATTGACAGTGATCCCAAAAACACCGCTAATGCAGTAAAAACAAACATGAAGAGATAGAAAAAACACACAATGGAACACAATTAGCCTCCCCACATCCTGGACTCAACATTATTGAAGCACTGTTGGATCATTCAGTTCAATCAAATTCAAAAGGCTATGAGCTGCCCCCCCCCCCCCGCCCAATTAACTGTTAAGATAACAGAGAAAGGAACAAAAGGCAGCCAACATCCAAAGAACAGTTTTGAATGTCCTAAGAGAGTTCAAAGTTTGTTGAAGAATAAAGGTGGTCATACCAAATATTTACTTTCCATCTCATTGGAAATGTTTTTACCCCATATGAGTGTTCCAACTTACTTTTTTCAGTAAAGTGTTTTCCCTGCAACATGAAAATAAAATAAAAGGGGGGGGGGCTCCAGACTTTTGCACCATCTCCCAGTATCTTACAGTATATAAAATGATACTTTTATCTCTAATGTTACTTTGCAGAGTTCTCTGGATGCACACTCAGTACAAGTGGTGGTCATTTCGTTTGGCTGTCAGCAGGGAGCATTACACTGGGTACAGCAAACAGGCTGTCAGTACGACATGCTGCTGGATCCCAGTCGAAAGGTCAGGGGTCAACATCAGGTAGCAGAGCTGCACAATACACATTTTAGTCTTTGATAAATAAACAAACTTATTGTTGGGTATTGCAGATATATAGCGCATTTGGCCTGGAAGCATCTCTGAAGAAAGTGTTAAATTTCGGTAACATGCTGATCTACTCTGAATATGTAGCGGACGACATGGAGTTTCCACGAGAGCTTCCATGGATTCAACACGACATGTTTCAGGTAAACTTAAAACAAGACATCAGAATTCAATATGGGTATTTTGTACAACACATCTATCTATGTAGTAATGAATTCTAAGAGGTGATACAGAAATTCACTAAATGTTTACGAAGAAGAAAGACTTTTAAGATCATGAATAATTTCTCGTTACTGTCATTTGTTCCAGCTGGGAGGCAACTTTGTTTTGGACGAACATGGAAGGGTGCTGTTCTCTCACCGCTGCCAGAGTCCAATAGACCGACCCTCAGTGAAGGACATTTTATCTGCACACTGAATATTAAAATCCTTCATGCATGGCACAACTTAATTAAAGGAAAAGAGAAACCGATGATGTCAGCTGATTCATTCTTTGTATCAGTTAAGATAAAAGTGACTATTAAGCCATCTTTGAAATGATAATTTTGTGAGAACTGCTTTAAAAGAATTACTTTTTTTTATACAGTGCTGTGAAAAAGTATTTTCCACCATCCAGATTTCTTAGCTTTTTGCTTATTTGTCATATGTATATCTTTCGGATTATCAAACATATGTCAGTATTGGGCAAAGATAACGCAAATAAAGAGCAACGTGCAGTTTTAAATTATTTTATTTATTAAGGGGAAAAAGTTATCCAAATCTACCTGTGCCTATGTGAAAAAGTAATTGCCCTTAAACCTAATAACTGATTGTGCCACCCTTGGCAGCAATCAAGCGTAGCAACAACTGGCAATGAGTCTCTCACATCGCTGTGGAGGAATTTTGGCTACTCTTCTTTGCAGAATTGTTTTAATTCAGCCACACTGTGGGATTTTCAAGCATGAACGGCCTCTTTGAGGTTATGCCACAGCATCTCAATCAGATTTAAGTTTGGATTTTGACAAGGTCACTCCAAGTCTTTATTTTAGCAAGTCCCATTCAGATGTGGGCTTGCTAGTGTGTTTCAGATAATTGTCCTACTGTATTAATCAAGTGAGCTTGAACTTCAGTGCATAAACTGATGTCTGGACATTCTCCTTCAGCACTTTGTTGTAGAGAGCAGAATTTATTATCAATCACAGCAAGTAATGAAGCAACAAGCAGCAAACCAGCCACAGACAGCCCCAGACTTTACACGAGGTGTAACAAGACTCCAATTCCAAAAAGTTCAGTTTTTTCATAGTCAGAATATTTTGACAAAAGTCTCGAGGATCATCAAGAATGGACCAGAATTCAGAGTTTAAAGATAAGATGATGAAATAGGAAGTGCATTAAATGTGAAAATGTATGTTAAGTATTCATGACAGACACAATATCACTGTACAGTCCCACAACTCTTGGATTGCATTAGCACCACGGGTAACTTGAACATATATCAAGGCATTTAAATGGTTAATGACACACAGCCCTTTGAAGTTACAGCTTCACAGTAAGAGTCTGCATCCTAAACACGTCCGAAGTGCACATCTGTCATCTACTGACTACATGTAATGCATTGTAACATGAAAAAGAAAGCGCAAACTGCTGAGTGGCTGAAGTCCAACATCGGGTAATAATGAGGAGACAAACTACAACTTATGGTTTGGTTTCCTCAGTTTGCAATTGCTTACTCAGCATTGCTAAACAGAGGTGACGCAGCACTGTCTCTATACTCAAAGGTCTGAAGCCCCTGCTGTCTTATTTGTCTTTTGAGAAGTGCTCTGAGTGATTAAGTGATAAGACCTGGTGTGTAAATGAAGTCCATTTAAACGTGGCAGCTTTTTGGAGGCGTTTCTTCCATTTTATATTAGAAAGCATACATTTTGCAGAAACAATAACTGTTTTCATGTGTTTAGATATGGGATTTTAGTCACTGAATTAAATTTTAGGCCAGTCAATCAAATAGGATTGTAAGTAGTATAATGGATGTAGAGTGGATGTAGAGCGGGAGCTAGAGTTAAAGCCAGGAGAAGAATATTCAGACCTGCCGTCCCGACCGTCATCACCGGGAACGTAAGATCACTGGACAATAAAATGGACGAACTATGGGCACTGGTTAAGAGTCAGAGAGAGTACCGTGAGAGCTGTGTTCTGTGTTTCACGGAAACATGGCTGAATACGGACACCCCGGATCACAGTGCCTCCATACACGGCTTCAGAACGATTCGGAACGACAGAGACGCTACGCTGACCGGTAAGAGGAGAGGGGGAGGGATTGCCGTGATTGTGAATGAACGGTGGTGCAATCCCGGACATGTTACTGTGAAGGAGCGTCTGTGTTTGCCCGACATCGAACTGTTAGCCGTGAATATGCGTCCATATTATTTGCCACGTGAGTTCTCCTCCGCTTTGCTCGTCGTTGTTTACATCCCACCATCAGCTGATGCGGCCGCAGCTTGTGACGTCATCCACTCCACTGTCGCTAAGCTGCAGGCCGAACACCCGGAGGCTTTCATGGTTATTAC
>VOQK01037024.1:0-13144 GCA_015052645.1 Benitochromis conjunctus
ACAAGGAAGGGGGAAAAAAAAAAAAAAAAAAAAAGAGCCATTGCCAATCTTTCACTAAGTCACAGTCCAATAATGGGAGGCCCCTGTGTATTTACACTATTTATTACCTACAGTAAATCATGAGCCGCACCCTGATAAAACATTTCAACGTCTAGAAAGCTATACAGTCACACGGTGAAAGCGCTACCATTAAACCAAGTGCCCAGGTGTAAGGTGAAATGCTTTTCACACAATATATTTAGAAATGTATTTTTTATTTTGTCCTTGGCCCAACTTCCCTTAGGATTTACATAATCATAGGTTCCACTGAAAACTAAAAAAAAAAATGGATTTGATTTTTGTAACAGATTATTATCCGCATCAAGCACGAGCAGAATCTGCATAAATGTCTAATTTCTTCATTTCGCAACTCATTTTTGTGAGTGATGTACTTTAAGTTGACTTATTTTTTCAATTGAAAACTTCTTGTTTCTGTTCAAACTTTCATATTTTTATGGTACGGTTTACATAATTACATTTGTGTGTGTATTAGCAGGTAAATCCTGCTACTTTTTTGCAATCACAACTAATCACAGCAATGAGCTCTTTTTAATTTTGATAAGAAATTTACTCAAATTTGAAAATAAATTTAAACCAAACTGCTGCTCATTATTTTTTGTCTTGCAGTAAGCATAAACTTGCTGACAGCAGGAGAGCAGAGTTGTGCTGTATTTTAATAACAGAATGTGCCTTTCTGTGCTGACATGGAGCTCAACATCAAGCCAGCAGCCCACTGCACGCATGGACTCACAGCTTCACTAATCTAACACGAAGGTAAATAAAACTCAACCTAAGCAACCAATATATATATACACCGTTAAACACAGCACATCTTTGCTACCACAATCCTGTATAATGTAAGATTATAACAGCCTATAGCACATACATAAGAGATCGTGTTGTGCTTTTATTCGAGGAGAGCACCTTGGTCCTGTGCTCAGTAGATAAAAGTCAAACTCAAAGGAACTCCAGCTCTTCCCCCTTTGAAATCGATTAAAACAAAGTAATTTAACAAGCTCGTTGTTTGTTGTGTGGGTGTATGTAAGAAGATTAGCTGGGATTATGTAAACATATCTTGTTAAGGAATAAAATGCGCAATGTGTTGTTTTGACTGAATACAGATTCATTCAGACCTCAATCCTAGCTTTGATATGATTCACACTGATTTTCACTTGTACATCCCTGGCTTTGTGCTACCTCCCATGCTAAGTAGAAACAGGCCAGGTTACAGCTTTTATAGGAGTTTTACTTGAGGAAACGGCACCAGGATAAAAATCTCTGTATAATAACACTTTAAAGTCCACCCTATATTTTTCCTATAAATATTCACTGATGTGAACATAGGAGGGAATTATTAGAAGATTTTAAAAATTGCCGCTGTTGTGTAGAAGACACTAAAGGGACAATGGGCCAGTGCAGAGGAAAAACACTCAATGTAAAACTCGGATCTGCAGGTTTGTGGAGACGGTAACACTTTCTGGCATTTCCTCTGAAAGCCACTCTGACAGGCCCTGAAGAAGACATTCCCTGCTAGCTTTGCTGGCTCAGGCCTGCCCCCCTCCTCCTCCTCCTACACAATGCCGTGACACAGGATTAGCTTTCATTAGAGAAGGCGCTGTAATCAGCTTTGGAGCATAGCAGAGACGGAACAATGGAGGAGGCTGAAAGGATCGGGAAGACAGGGTGCTATGGGTGCATGCTTTGCTCTATGCAAGTTCCAAATGCAACCTGTGGCACAGCCAGATAGATAAGTAATGCTGCAAGGCACTCTCTATTCACCAGCTTTAAAAAAAAAAAAAAATTAAAACAAATTAAAAAAAGGAAACAAATGGGATATAGCATCTATGCAACATGCTAACTGCTTCTCTTGTCTCTTTAGGGCCTTGACACTGCATGCAAGGTACTCTTCTGCTCAAGCACTTCAGAGGCAGCCAACGCCTTTAATTTTTCCTGCTACGTTTAATATTTAATGGGCTTAATTATTCATCTACAGGCAATAAGAGATAAAGCTACTAGACATGTTCAGATGCTTTAATCTACAACACACCTAAAGCTAAATCCAGGCTGCCTCCATAAAAAAACACACAAAAAAAACAAAACAAAGGCACCTCAACACAACTTCATCTAATGAAATGTGAATTACCCTCAAGGTCTGTCATGTCTATTCTTTGACATAATGACAAACTACAAGTTCAACCTTTTCTTGAGGTGGTAAAGGCAAAGGTCAGGCAGCTGAGAAGGGATTAGGTGGACATGTTTATATTCCAGTCTGGACAAAGATCTGGCCCCGTACATTGACAGAACCACCTTTGTGTGAGTCTTGCACCACTCTCCACCATGCTGTCAACTGGCGCTTGCATTGGGAAGGACTGACGACATAGGTCTATCGAGAACATATGTCCCCACTAACCTTGGCGAGCTCTGCAAGTGCACTGACAGCCACTCTACAAAGCGTTCTTGCTGGTGGCTTGTTCTATAAGTGCGCAGTGACAAGCAGACGAGTGGCTGGACAAGATACAGACTGACAATGTGCAGATGAACCGGGGTTGGAGATGTTGTCATAAAAAAAAAAAAAAACACGAGTCATGGGTATGGACACGGATGTGCTTGCCACCCTTCTATTCATAACACTGTCAACAGTTAAGGGCCTCCTTCAATGAAAAAACAAAAACAATCAAACAAAAAAACCCGTATTACATATATCAGATGTTTTTCGTGACTAACACTTCTGTTTAGCAGGTAAATCCGGTTTGTTTGTATTTTTGTTTTGTTTTTTTAAGAGCCAAACTCTTACTACATCATGCTACTGGGAAATTGTGGTTTGGCTGAAACATGCAAGACACTCTCTGAAAACCTATAAACAAGGTTCAGCATTAATGGTGCCTTCACAGATGTTCAGGGTGCAATACACACACGAACCCTCACAGCAAGTAAGATACCACTGAATGGTGTTTATAGTGATTTTCATTTAATCCCAATTCATTTTCTAATTACTGCATTCGTGCATTGCAGTTCATACACATTTTAAAACTTTAATAACTGCATTATGTAATGGTGGAAGATGTGTAAGAATAAAATGCATCATGCTACCACAATTACACCGGACGGCTCTGAATAACTGTATAAGTGTTGGCTGATAATATATTGTTAGCTCTACAAGGAAATTAATTGTATTTTGCCCCAGTCTTAGCTTTTTCAAGTTTCTAAATGATTATTTTTTTTTTTAAATCACTATTTGACTGCTTGTCGATATCAGCTGTAGAGATCATTATTGAACTGCTTTGCCAGACCATTGTAAAATCTTCTAAACACATACGAACCCTCTGGAGAGAAATCTGAAAAGAACTTTGAGCAGTTATGTGTGTACATATTTGCTACACACATAATGTCTTATTAATAGAGTACATTCATGAATTCTTGAAAAATTGGGATTATATTTTAACACACTGTGTGACATTTTATCTATCACCTGAGAAAGCTAAAGTCCTGCACCAAGATGAACAACAACATCAAATATCCAATTGCAAAACTATACATGAGACACCGTGAAGAATCGAACTGGATACGGTGTTATGTAACGTAAAACAACATGGAGCGCAAATCAATAGCAAAATGCTGTTACGCTCCAGAAACTCCAACTGACTTCAGTGTTTTCTGTACTCATTCACAGCTTGCCTCAGAGATAATATGCCTCAACAGGCGTGATCGCACCTCCCAAGGAGGGCTCGTTGGCAGCCGCAATGTTGGCATTTCTAGAATGCAATTACTAGACACATACAGAGGGGTTGAGGCCAGTCTATATTTGCAACCACACTTGGTAAGCGGAGCATACCAGACCTGAGGCTGACCCAAATAAAACAGAGCCTGAGCTGTAGATAACGTTCCTCATCGTTAATTAACCCTCACCCCCAACTCTTCTCAGCTGGGGACGCTACCTGTTTGATTTGAAAATGAATACCGCACTGCCAACTATTACAATGATCTGTGGACTGGGGAAAACCCTCCCCGCCACACAAGAATAGCTACATCTCATATGTGAAATGGCATTCCTCTATGCTGTGTCAAAATAACTAGGAGGGGTCAGAAATGGCAAACAAAATGCTTCAGCTTAAGTAAGTACTCAAAGTATTTCTAGCAAAGAAATAAATACTGAAAGTATAAAGTATTTACATTATAGCAAGGATTTCTGTGGGATCAAGCGTTTGCATCCAAGAGGTCCATGGCAGAGTTTTTCTTTCTGGCAGACTGACCGTGGTTTTTCAGGGGACAGGTGGTGAGGCAATGGGATGGCGCAGCCAGCCACCTCCTCCCACCTCTTGCCAAGTCAACAAGGCCCCTAAGAGTTCCCTTCCTTTGCCATTGCTTCCTTCTCCCCTTACCCACGCCCACCTCTCAAGCCTATCTCTGTTTCTAGGCCAAAATTGTGTGGGTGTGGTGGGTTCTCCTGCCAGCAGGGGTACCTGACTGCCAAGAAAGAAAAGCAAAAGCAGCACGTGGCTGGACTTGGAGAGAGGGTGGGCAACAAAGGAATTACTTCTCTACAGACCAAAGGAATTCTGAGTCAGCAAGAGCAATAACTCCACACTAACCACGCACACATATCTTGTCTCGCCATTGCTAGCACCCCATAGGAGCTCTATATATCAGGAGAATCTGTGACGAAGCTCCTGAAGTAGCTGCTATTATGCAACTCTTCTGGGCTAAAAGTGACTGTAAAGTAAATCATCGTTCCCTGCTGCCAGCCTGACCCCCATATTGCAGAGGAAGCACTTTCAAAACTCACTAAAGGAGTATTATGCTGAAGCACCATCTGTGCAGGCTTTGCTAGCAGCCGTGAGATTAAAGGCAGTTAAAGCATCACATTCAAAAGCCATCCGCCAGCCAGCATCCAATCAAAGATGAGAGCATAAGCAATGGACAGGGCCTTTATAAGACTCTGGGCACTGCTGGGTTGTGTGGCTCAACAGCAGTGTGCTGCCTGGGTCGTGCCCCTGATCCCTCTGGGACAAATAGGGCTGCTCCGAGGTTCATGTGTTCTTGAGGATCAGGTCACAGAGTATGTTCAGCTCACTTGACAGCTTGACTGCCTGAAGGGAGTCTTGACTTTCTTCTATTGCGCTTACATTTTCAGATCAGACATTAAAAACTGTTCCTGGGTTTCCCCAGAAGAGATCACACGCTGCACTGTAAATGCTGAATAACGTCCATGTTTACATAAAGAAAGAGGAAAAACACAGGAGTTAAATTTCAGGTAACCATTTCCTTCTCGAAAGACAAACAAGGACAAAACGCACTGTCACATACCCTGGGCAGGGTGTTTATGTTGTCTGGTGCGCTAACACACACTATATTTACTTTCATCAAAAGCAAACAGGTTTTATAGAGACATCCCATGCAGTGCTGCAGCCCAGTACTGTGGGACTGCATAGCTCTGTGCTGTGTGTGCACCATCTGTTGGGCTAAAATGAAGACTCTGGCCCTCTTAACTACTGGCTGCAAAACAGAAAGTACTCGACTAATGTTTAATTCAGCTTACAACTATTGTCTTACATCCCTGCTGTCATGGAGTGTTTGAAATAAAATAACAACCATGAATTTTGCGCAGTGGAGGCTAAATGCTAAATTGAGTCCACACTTCTAATTACTGCTCAAGTGTCGCTTAAAATTACTTGGAGATACACAATCTGCTGGATGACCAGCTGATTTGTACCTCGATTTGGCCGTCCCCTTGGCTTACCACATTCCTCCCGAGGGATCGGATTACGTTCTATACAGGGAGACGGGCCTGGAGCGTTATGTGTGTTACAGCGTGGGTCTGCCACAGTTGAGCAGCAGCCTGAGCAAGCAAGTGCGCAAAAGGGAATGAAAGGAAATGCTGAATGAAATACAGACAGTGGCCTAGAAAAAAACCCCACTGCAGTCATGACTGAAAGCAGGAATGGATGAAGTGAAGCTAAATAGAGGAAAAAGACAGTAATATGAAATATTCTGCTGGAATACAAGACAGAAAGAGACAGAAAAATAGGTGAGCAAGTAAAACAAGAAAATAATCGGTGTGGTACAGTATGTCTCACATTTCTACAAGACAGAAAAAAAAAAGGCTAACTGTGAAACTGTCGAGCCTCGGCAGCAAAGCTGTCAAAGACATCGTACTCCTTAGTATTCTTGAGACTGTGTGACATGAATGTGGACATACCCAAACCTGCAGCGCAGCAGTAACCGTGCACCACTTAGCTGCTGTGTCACTCTGCAACCTTACCAGTTTATGTGGGGGCAGGCTACTATGAAAGGCTTGCATGATATACAAAAGCAATAAATAGGCTGCCAAGAGCATGACAGCAAGGGAGCATATGTGTGTAGGACTGGGGTGCGACGACGGTATTAATTACCAACAAAAGATCACATCTTTGGCTCGGGAGTTCACATGGAGTGAAGATTAGCTAAAACAACACGTCTCCCACAGTTTCATGATTCAGTTTTCACTAAATTTAATACACACACACACACAAAAATGAGTGGAATGAGAGGTTCCTCCTCCATCCTCGCATCTGACGCTTTTCAGAGTCGTCACTACACGATCTTGAGAACACACAGACACATGTATGAACACGCACAACGGTGACAGCTGACTAGTGCATCAGCAGCAGTCTGCTGAAAATCTCCCTGCATGCAAATCAATAAAGCAAAAAATGGAACTGCTCCTGAGTGGCAGGCCCAGTTTACAACACCCCCCCAAAAACATATAAATATATATGTATATATACCCTGGGTGCAACAGGGAATAGAATGCGCAAATGATTGGTCACCGTAATGTATGGCTCTCTGGTGGTGTTTGGACAGGCACATAATCAATCGGAGCCATGGGACACACTAACCTCGCCGCAATCTGGCTAGCGGAGGCATATTGTGAGTTCAGACTAATGGGATATCAGTTTGCCCTATGATTGGACTCGATTTGACGTGGCAACAGTCGAGGCCAAATTCTGCCTTGAGTTACTGCCAAAGCTAAGGTCTATCATGGAACTTAGAACAAGATACTTGCAATTACGTGGCGAGCAATCCCAGAGGAAATTTACTGGAGCTTTTCGAATTGTCTCTGGGGCCTAATTCAAAAGACGAAACAGCAAAGGCAGGGGAACATTATGTGTGTATATATATATGCCACCTCTAGAGCTGGTCCAACCCCAAGCCCCCCCCTTCTCCCCAACAGAGACACATCACAGTCACGACTCTGGCTTTGGTCAGCCTCTGCAATGTTTTGAGTGAGTGGGTCAGCCAGTGGTCCTCCTGCTCAACTCTCCACGTGGGAGGAAGTGACTGAGTGGCCTGAAATCATCAGCTCTTGGGCAAACTTAACACCTCTTTGTCCTTTTTTGATAACAAAAAACACAGCTTGGCAGTGAAAGTGGAAAAACAAACAAAAAAACCCCTAAAACCTCATCACAGGTTTGAAACATTTGCAGGTGAAAACTTGAAGTAATATCCTGAAGGCTGTATCGATGAAGCATATCAGTCAACATCATCATATCCCATTAGACAAATGCCAGTCTCACGAGACAACTTCCTGTCAGGTCAATTACAGAACACGTTAACACTCAACGACAGATTTTTTTTCTTTTTTTCCCCAGAGGTAATCCAAGATAAGATAAGATAATCCAAATTCACCAGCACATGGAATAAGAGGGTTAATTTTCAGCCAGGTGGTCTATAATTAACGCGTGTGAATGAGGGTAAATAAACCTTGGGGCCTTGACTCACCTCCAGCTGTATTTGTATAGCCGGAGTTTCGCTCTCGTCCACAAGCTGGGTACTTTAACTAGTAAGCTGATAACACCTGGAAGAACAAGGGGGGGGGGGAGGGGGGGAAAGGTGCGCCAGGATTGTAATCTAACACACCAAGACCCACCATGAACCTACACAGTACAGCCACGTAGCATGCAATGTGCTTAAACACCCATCCGTAATTGCTGGTCTTCTCAGTGAAGCTGATTTTTGCTCACTTGCTTGATGCAAGAAATCAATTAGAAAAACAAACAAACAAAAAAAATACTGCTGTGAATGAAAACATGCAGATCCCGGGAATGGCTTTGACTTTTCTCAGCAGAGAGTGAAAACAAATTGTGTCCTTGGTTTAAATTCCTTAAAACTTAATCACATTATCCAACACTCAGGCAGAAATATAAATAAATATTTCAGTGTGCGTGTTCTTGTTACGGCCTGACTGAAGTACATACAGAAAATCTGATGATGATTAATTAAAGACAGAGTTTCTTGTGAGGTAAAAGAAATCTCGAGCGCTCGCTGAAATAAAGGGATTAATAAAAAGGTGAGGGAGGATGGTGAGTCCACTTGGATTCTTTCATTAATTTAGCCAGACAACTAGAAGCTGCTACACACGGTATTTAATACGAGAGCCACAGATGCTTTACTTTAATGGTCTACTGGTTCATAGCTATGGGTCCTGGCCTGGAAAATGTCAAACTGCATTTTTAAGGCCTGAAACCCGTCACTGGCCACAAACCACCGGGGCAACATGTCTAAATGCTGATGCCATGTTGGCTGATACTGCTCCCGGTGCTTCAGGGACGTGCCAAACCAGACCGCTGCCAAAACAAACACTACAGTGGAATGCTACACCCAGAAAGCAACGAGGAATTCTGCGTAAAATCCTGCTCTGCTACGACAGCATTATCAAAACACAACGAGAAAACAGGGAAATTAACAGGAAGCAACGTTTCTTTTGAGACTCTTCCCGTGCAATCGGTCCTTTTTCAGGGTGTCGAGCTGACATAAAAAGGCAAACTAGAGCCATCGTATCAGACTTCCTCGTAGCTGAAGTTTGCCTTTCCCCGATAAGTCATAATGATGGATAACATGTACGAGTTTTACATTGTCTGAGTTTATTGTATGCTCCCTGGTACAAACTCCCATGTGCTGGAAATGAAAAGAAAACAGCACATCCATCTCTTCTTCAACAGGTCACATTTGCATTAGCCTCAGTATGTATACGTGTGTGGGTGTCAACAAGTGCAGATGCTACTATGATAACAGAGAGATGCAATCGCAAACAGACATTAGCCATGACATACTGTGTACCCTTTCCGTCTCATTCCCCTCCTGTACATGCGCTGAGCTGATGAGGGGGCATAAAAGTTACAACATCCCTTTCCCCTGTGGATGGATTTCTCCGCTTACTAATCTACCATTTACAGGCAACCAGCAGATGGCTTTACTCATTCTGCCCGTATTTAAATACAAACAACTGCCTGGCCCAGCACAGGAGAGTGTGCGACTGTGTTTGCATCTGTCACACAGCAGCATGCAGGGGCTTGACCTAATCCAGGAAGTCGAGTCTCCTATTTAGCATGCAGGTATGTTTTCACCACAAGGAAACTCCTCTGCTAAATAGCATGGCACGAAAACTGAGGCCAAAATACTGTGTGCGTCTACACACAGGATATTTGTCCTAGATAAACACATTACTGCAGAGAAATTGTATTTGGACACACAAAACATTACTCAGGGTACTGAAAACTGTCTCATGCGCAGAGAAGTTAAAGGTGGCCATGTGTGCACGTACATGCGAGTTTAAATATATTAAGAGACTGCTTTTCTTTTTGCGGAGGATAAAGCTGGAGGTGTTAACATTTATCTGACTGATACATTCATTCACTTATGCAGATTCAATTGCATTAATGCGGCAGAAGAAAATAGAACTAACTGTTCTGATTTTAGCAAGCTCACATATGAAATAGATCAAACTGTTGGCATTCCGTAAAATTCTTTTATATTGTACCATTTCTGAAATTAATTATAATGAACTTGATCAGCTGCTTCTCCCATGAGTCTCTCAATACTGAACTCCAACCTACAACGTCTTGGCCTGCACCTGCTGACGTCAGTCCTTGTTCTGCAGCCTCTGTGAGTTTGGCATGAAATGGCAGGTCAGACATTTGTCATCCGAAAACTGAAAAATCTAAAAAATATGGACGTAGCTACTGTGACTACACCCATTGATTTCTGAAGTCCCATTTTGAAGCAGTCACCATGTTGGTGTTTTGAAACCAGATGTGAGACGAGAGCGGGAGAATCAGTTTGCAAAACTGCACTCTTATTGGCTAATGACTTGTGATGGCCAATGCTCCTTTCTCAAACTTAGAATGACCAAAATTCACAAAATGAACTTCAGGTTTTACCCGGTTTGACCCGTAACGTGTGACTGAGCCCTTAAATTTATCAAGAAAGAGACTCCTGAGTCTCGTGCTTGACTACTGAGGTCAAGCACGAGGGCTGTTTTCCGAAAAACTTCCACAGGACCTGAAGTTTTGCTGCAGCCGCAGCTATTGCTTCCTGCTGGTTATTAAAAACGAAGACAGGTTGTCTTCACTTTTCACACCCAGAACTTCCTCCAGAATTTATATTATCTATGGTTTTCCTTTAGCAGGATCTGGTTTGAGTGGTCAGCAGGTAGGCTGCAGCGTGTTTCCAGAGCAGAATAAAAACTAACGTTGTCAGCTGTAGTCCACGACGATTTGAGTTATTATAAAATGTGACCACAAGATAAGCCTCTCACTGAAGAAGCAGCTGAATGATATCTAGGACCACCAAAAGATTAAAGTGGCCGGCGAGGCAGGCGGTAGAAACAATACAAGGCAGCCAGTTAACAGATTTTCAAAACAGAAAAAGAGCCGATTATCCACAAAATAATCTCAATTCGACGTTCTCACGCACATCGTGCTCAAATAAGTTGCCGAATATGGATGGGTGACCAATAATTTATCTGAGAGGCACATCAAAGATGAAGTTTATGAGTGGGAAACAGCTCAACACAGTTACATGGAATTAATTATACTTCAGTCTTTAGTATTTCGCAAAACCCCGAGCAATTACTACTTAGCTGAAATACAGCCTTACTTGTTTTCCAGCCTAAGTTTGTAAAATTGAGTCATAATTTTAACTTACCGAACTGTTACTGACAAAATGCAACAAAAGGATAAAGCACAAAATTACTCCAGGATCAAGTCAAATAACAATGTGTTGTTGAGTGTTGTTCAGCCGATGACACACACTTTTTTTGCTAAACATAATCTACCAAACAACTGCGCACAGATGTTTTTTAATGTAAATTCTACCAAAATCTGCTTTCTCAATTTACTTTATGTGTCCAGTGTTGCAGCTAACGTGCATGCCTGTATACATGAGTGTGCAGACACAGATGCACAACTCCTATAAAAATCTAGTGTCTTCGCAGCCTGTCCATGCTCAGCCCTCCAAGTAAGAGTCAAAGTGAGAAAGCAGATTTACTGCTCTACTAGCCTCTAATATAACCCAGCCACCCGACTGCTCCCAGTTCACTGGGTTAGCTTCTCCTCCCCCACACTCATTGTAATGGGAGCGCAGCCTGTAGTTACATGTGTTGCAGACACTATATTGATTGATTTGTGACTGTTCTGCGACCAACTCTAGAGAGGGATCCGATGACACATAACTCCTGCCTCTGCTGCAAATGGCTTTTGTTAGCCACTGTTGCTCGCAGCAGCAACATGTGTCGGTGTGTACCAGGCATGAAATGGGGGGGAAAAATAAAAAAGAGGTTTTGTTTATGCAGAGATTGATTTTATTTTTATTTTTTTAAACAAAAAAAGCAATAAAACAGCATTATGGTCACTGGCTCAAAGATGCTACTGTGGGTATACACAATCAAAAGTTGATATATTTTTTTTACATTTGGTACTGAAAAAGCACCTTATGAAGAAAGCAGCTACAATAAAAATCCAAAGTAAAAGTGCTTCAATCAACATATAATCTACAGAACTGCTGCTTATGAATGTGTACTGGTTAGACAAGTGTATCATGTGTATTCCCCAAAATGTACTCACAGGCTTAGCAGCAACCTGAAAATGCAAAGGTAGGTAAACACTTTTTCACCCCTCAAAAACCAACATCCATTTGTTCACATGAATTAGCAAGAGCAGCAGCTAATGCATGGAGTCAGATTACAACCTCTGAGCAGAGCTGCCTTTATCCCCCTATATGGAGCTTAATCTGTCCAAATCCACTGCTTTGCTGTGCCCCAAATCCACAACAGAGCCTAATTCCTCTTTAATCTAATGAGCAGTAAAGGTGCACTTACTCTGGTTTGGAATACCGCAGACCGTATATCTTACTGTTGTACCACAACAGAGATTGCTCAGGTCTTCCCTTTCAGGCCATGATGCAATGCATTGTTATCAGAAACCATCAAACCTCAAAAAAGGAAACCTCACAGGAGAGCAGACAAGCACATACATGACAGGCACCAATAGCTAGTTTGGTTACCTTGCTGCATCTATGAGAGACATTTCGGAGTTGAGCGAGTGGACTGCTGTCCGAAGATTCAAAAGGTGGAGGAGGTGGGCCACCCTGCCCCAGGCTCCTAACCCCAGACTTCTTTGCATGCAAAAGAGATATGCCAAGGAATTGGAAAGTGGCAGCCATGATGACTTATCAAACCCAGGAAAGTGACCTAAGTTTTTTCTCAAAAGTTTAAAAGCAGAAAGCAAAAACCTCACAGAGCCAAACTAAATCTTGCAAACTCATTGTCTGAAATAACTTGGGAAAGCAATGCAATGCAAGACAGCAGCTGGAGCCTCCCAAACTCCTTGTTTGATAGTGAACAATGGCTGCACAGTTAACACATTTTCTTTTTGTTAGATCAAGATGATATTTCCTCCCCAAGATAATTCAACTAGACCTGGTATGAAATTGACAATTTGACATTTAAGTGCCTGCTCTGGAGCATCGGCTCAAGCAACCCACGGGTCAGCTGTCTGACCAATCGCAGCCTTAGATTAACTGCTGCTCTCACACACGCGCGCACACAGGAGCAGCTACAATCTGTTTGCTGTCTCATAAGATGAAGAAGTACAGCCATTCACCACAACTCTCCTTAAAAAAAATAGCTTGATCACAGAAATGTTGATTAATTACTTACAAACTTACTAACCCAACATTATGTTTAAGCTCCCAGAGACAGTTTTTTGTATCCCACTACACTTAAGTAAAATAAAAATAACAACCGAAAGTGCCTCTCTTTTTCTATTAACGCTTTCAAACGGGTTCCTTG